>JBBPQN010000011.1:0-47560 GCA_038092575.1 Boletus subluridellus | reverse complement strand
GGATCACCAGCACTGGAGTAAAGAACCACGACCTGCTACTGTTTCTTCTGTTCTCCCTGATCTTGCTCCCGTCGCGCCAGAGGATGTACAAAACAAAAGTGGGTTCAAGTTTTGTCACGAGAACACCGTGTAGATGGTCTCCAAAAACCATCCCTAAAAATTCGAGATCGGAAGACAGTCGTTCCGATCATACGAAGCCATTTAGATGAGCGACGACTTTTAGTATCAGGAAGTGCAAATGGGTTTGATTGTCCTGCAGTGGATCTGGTCGTGCTGCCCAGATTGCACCGATCAAGTTCAAGTGCTCTCTATGAACCCCTTTCAGAGAACTTCGATCTGATCCCCTATGATAACGACTCCGCACTGCGCGGACAGTCTCAGGCCCCGCCAGCATGCACAGGTACCTAGTTCTGCTATTACATAATTCTGAATCGCACTGCCACACTTGTCCACGTTTACAGTCTAACTGTCCTGGAGGCCGTCTTCGAACTGCCTTCATATGCCGGTGGCATTGGGGCAGTGTACGCAACAGTCCGGGCGCAATATTCCCCCGTGCACGTTGCCAATCTGGTATGAGTTATAATTATCGTCCGTCGTATTTCGATCCCAGTGCCTGCTCATCCGCTATAAGACCTCTTGATCATGGCGGCTGTCCGGATCATCAATACCGCCTTAGTGGTCTGATACCCTCAACACCTGAGCGATGCTCCCCCAGTATGCATTAGATGACATCCTAGCTGGCTTTTTCGGCCTCCAATTTGGCAGGGTATACACATTTCCAAGCTTGACAGATCCCAGGACTGTACACTAACTTACGAGCGTCCACTCATCACAGTTCCTCAATGGTACGCCCGCTTTAGTCCTGATGTCCCATCGCGCTGATCTGTCTTTTCTGTAGTTGCTGCGTTGGCTGTGTTCGTATGTGCAATGCTGTCAGAACGCTGATTGGATCTAACACTTACCCTGCCTAGTAGGTATTCGATTATTGCCTAACATTTTCTACCGAGGTTCGTCATTTCCATTTGTGCACTTAACAATTCTCAAGGGCTGAATCAGGTAGAATATGTATGGGGTACGAAGTGGGAGGTAACGCGCATTGTGTTCACAATGTCAAGATACCTCCCGTTTATATCATCCCCACTGACTTGTTATGGTCCGTTTCACTTTCTTGTCTCTATCGGCTGTCTGAAGACATTTGTTGTCACCCAGACGTTCTGGTCAACGACAATGTGAGTGTTTCCATTGGACCTACAGGCGGATCATCTCGAACCTCATTTTCAGTGTGGAAGCTTTCTTCTAGCTTTAACTGGTCTAGTCATGTTCCAACGCATTTTATGCTCTCGCTGACATCCTCTCTCAGTCATATACAGTGCTAGCATAAGCTTTTCAGAAGGAATATTGGTCCTACGCACATATGCTTTGTGGGGTCGCAGTAAGAGGGTGCTTATTTTTCTATCTGTTTTTGGGGTGGTGAGTTTTGTCCTGATGTATGTGTGTGTCAGTGGAATCTAATCGACAACTTCTGTACATTTCCATTTCCAGCTACTTTTTGCAGTTTCGGAGGTGTTATCGACGCTAGTCAACATCTCATTACCGGGGGACTCCACCTCATTCTATCGTCAGTCCGGTCACTGGTTCATATGACAAGTCGCTAAAGGATATCGGGACGTGACAGAATACTATCCATCTGTGTGCACTTACCAACCATCAAGAAGTGTCGCATTTCAATATGCTGTACTGGTGGTGTACGAGATTAGTACGTTCTTATTATGGCTCTCTGTCGCATTAGATCTCATTTTCCTCAGTCCTTCAAAGCATGAGTTCCTGGAGGAAGTTCCGAACATACCACAACATACGCAGTAGAATGTTGAATACTCTGTATTGGGACGGGATCATGTATATGTGGTGGATTATTGGTGAGCGATCGCCCCATCTCGTGGAGAAGCTTTTTTGATTGGGAACATATTGACTAGCATTGTCTGTGGCTAACACGACTATGCAGGTTGCTGCACCGGTGAGTGTATACAACACCATGCTTACTTGCCCAGCATCGAGCATGTTTCTTTGAACAGGTTACGTACATCCCTGCATTGCATACGTTCGTATTCTTTTTCGTGTCCTAGACACCCGCGGTTTCTCACATTGCGTTGTTCGGTGACAGCGCTCAGGTGGCACTGCACAGCGTCCTCGCTTCTCGGATTTTTTTCAACCTTAGACAGTGTGATAAACAGATCACCTCGTTAGGGGACGGGCTTTCACTTGAAACCTTGCATTTTCGAGCTCGGTCAACAGTTGGTGGTACAACACAAGAAGAAACGATGTTGTAGCACGACTGTACATCGCAAACGTTCGCACACTTTGCTTTAATCTGTTGGTGCATTTGGGAGGGTTGAGGGTCAAAGTTCGTAATCAAAGGAAAATAGACACCGGCGAACGTACAATACGTGGATCACCAGCACTGAAGTAAAGAACCACGACCTGTTATTGTTTCTCTCTGTTCTCCTTGATCTTGCTCCCGTCACGACAGTGGATGTGCAAAACAAAAGTGCGTTCGAATTTCGTTGCGAGGATACCGTTTAGATAGTCTCCCAAAACCAACCCTAATACCTTGAGACCAGAAGACAGTCGTTCTGATCATGCGAAGCCATTTAGATGAGCGACGACTTTAGGTATTAGGAAGTGCAAATGGATTTGACTGCCAGTATACCTGGTCGTGCTGCCGAAATTGCACCAGTCAAGCTCAAGTAAGTACTCTCTATGAACATCGATCAGACCCTGCCAAGTGCCGTTCGAGAACTCCGATTTGATTCTCTGCGAGGGTCAGGCGGACGAATGTAAGGACGTTGGCGATCACCACCTCGAATGCCTCAAATTTACGGTATCCCTTGTTTCACCTTAGACGACGTAGAGACCCGACACAAAATTGCAAGTGGTGGAGCCTTCCAGCTGCAAGTGTGACCTTGCTATCCCTCGCAGACCAGACGACCTACAGCGCTGACCTACAGCGCTGACCACTGAATTCTCCATCGAGTGCTTCGAACTGCTGAACGCGAAATCTTTGTTGCGCTCAAGACTTCACGAATCACGATGGCATGCACGCAACAGGGATTGATCAGCGGAAACCGTGAAACTTAATACCTGTCAGCTCTTGGTCAGATCTCAGAAAGAAAAAGTAAGATGTATACCTGCCCGACTCATATTGCCTCTTCATTTTGATGAGGAAATTCACAGCGCGACGCCATTGTCATTTGCCACCGCCACTGGAATCAGTATTAGAGAACCCACAACATCATGACACCATCACCATCGATCGATCGATCAATACCGAACAAATCGCACCTGTGAACATGCAAATTACCATTTCTCACGTCCACGAAAACATTCCCAACATCAAAGTGTCCAATGCGAAACGGAAGCCTTGAGAAAAACCCAGCAATCGCCCGCCCGGGCCGATGGCATTATGCGAGCAACTTGCAGAGGCAGTGTTGGAGTATGGTGAGGCCGAGGACATATTTGAGTTGTCGAAGCAGGTCTGTCGTTTTCACGCACACTTACAGCGACAGGAGTTTGCTAATGTGAAACAGACGACTTTGAATGTATGTAGCTAAAGGGCAGTATAGCCGAAGGCTCGGGATAAGTTGTGACAGTTATGTCACCCTTTGTCACGCATCGTCGTCTTGCAGCATGAACAGGTACTGCAGGTTCTGCTATCAATTCTCACCACACTTCCCCACGTTTACAATTTGTAACTTCCTGGAGGCCGTCTCCCAACCATCTTCATATATACAGTCGAAGTTTTTACATGTATGACACGTAGAAGACAATGTTCAGTGCCCGGCACCCGTCGATTAGAATGCCGGTGGCAGAAGTGTGATGGAAATTGGGGCCGTGTAAGTGGCGCAACATTTTCTCTTCGCACTTTGTCGGTCTGGCCCGGGTATGAATTAAAATTATCGTCTGTCAGGTTTCCTGTCCAGTGCCTGCTCATTCGTTATAAGACCTCATGATCGTGGCAGCTTTCCGAATCATCAATACCGTCTTAGTGGTCTGTTGCCCTCAGCTCCTGAGCGATGCTCCCCAACTATGCATCGAATGACACCCAAACTGACCTTTTCAGCTTCCAATTTACCGAGGTATACGCACTTTCATGTTTGACAGATCAAAGGACTGTACACTAACTTACGGGCGTCCACTCATCACAGTACCTCAATGGTACGCCCGGCTCAGTCCTGATGTCCCATCCCACTGACCTATCTTTTCTGTAGTCGCTGCATTGGCTGCATTCGTATGTGTGATGCTGTCAGAGAGCTCCGAGTCGTTGGATCTGACACTTACCCCACCCAGGCATTCGATTATTGCCTAACATTTTCTACTGAGGTTCTTCATTTCCATTCGTGCATTCAACGGTTCTCAAGGCTGAATCAGGTAGAATATGTATGGGGTACAAAGTGGGAGGTGACACGCATTGTGTTCACACTATCAAGATACCTCCCGTTTATTTCATCCCCACTGACTTGTTATCGTGCGTTTCACATTCTTGTCTCTATTGGGTGTCTGAAGACATTGTTATCACTCAGACATTCTGATCGACGACCTTGTGAGTGTTTCCGTTGGACTTACTGCCAGATCATGTTGAACCCCATTTTCAGTGTGGCGGCTTTGATCTCGGTGTAAATGGTTTAGTCATGTTCCAACACATTTTACGCGCTCGCTGACGTTCTCTCCCAGTCATATTCAATGTTGGCATCCTCTTTGCGGAAGGAATCTTGATCTTACGCACATATGCTTTGTGGGGTCGCAGCAGGAAGGTGCTTGTTTTTCTATTGCTATTGGCGGGGGTGAGTCTTGTTCCGATCTATATGTGCGTAAGCGGAACCTAGTCGATGGCCTCTGTACATTTCTAGGCATTCATTGCAGCTGCTGAGGCGTTATTGGCGCTAGTCAACATTACTTTACCTGGGGACTCCTCATTCTATGGTCAGTCCGGTCAGCTCATACAACAAGTCGCTAAAGGGTATCGGGGCAGAATACTATCCATCCTCGTGTGTTTCGGGTTACGGATCGTCGAGAAGTATCGCAATTCAATATGCTTTCCTCATGGTGTACGAGATCAGTGCGTTCCCGTCATGGTTCTCTGTCGCATTAGACTTCATTTCCGTCCAGTCCTTCAAAGCATGAGTTCTTGGAGGAGGTTCCGAACATACCGCAGCATCCGCAGTACAACGTTGAACACACTATATTGGGACGGGATCATGTATATGTGGTGTATTATCAGTGAGCGATCCCCGTGTCTCATGGAGAAGCTTCTTCGATCAGGAACATATTAAATAGCGCTGTCTGCGGTCAACATGGCCGTGTACTTTTCTGCGCCGGTGAGTGTGTACAACACCATACTTACTCACCCAGCATCAAGCATGTTTCCTCCAACAGGTTCCATATATTCCTGCATTGCATACGTTCGTATCATTTTTCATGTCCTAGACACCTGTGGTATCTTACCCTGTGTTGTTCCGCAACAGCGCTCAAGTGGCACTGCACAGCGTCCTCGCTTCTCGGATTTTTTTCAAACTCAAACAGTGTGATAAACAGACCCCCTCATTAGGGGACGATTTTTCACTTGAAACCCTACATTTTCGAGCCCGGTCAGCAGTTGGTGCAACACAAGAAGAAACGATGTTGTAGCATGGTTGTACATCGCAAACGTTCTCGTATACTTTATTTTCATCTGTAGACTGTAGCATGGTGCATTTAGGACGGGATCATGTATATGTGGTGGATTATCGGTGAGCGATCCCCCTATCTCATGGAGAAACTTCTTTGATTGGGGACATATTAACCAGCGTTATCCGTGGCTAACATAACTGTGGAGGTTGCCGCACCAGTGAGTGTGTACAACACCGCGCTTACTTGCCCAGCATTGAGCATGTTTCTTTTAACAGGTTCCATATATTCCTGCATTGCATGCATTCGTATCCTTTTTCATGTCCTAGACACCTGCAGTTTCTCACCTTGTGTTGTTCCGCAACAGCGCTCAGGTGGCACTGCACAGCGTCCTCGCTTCTCGGATTTTTTCCAAACTTAGCCAGTGTGATAAACAGATCACGGTGTTCGGGGACGATTTTTCACTTGAAATTTTGCGTTTTCGAGCTCGGTCGACAATTGGTGCTATAACACAAGAAGAAGCGATGTCGTAGCACGACTGTACATCGCAAACGTTCTCGCACACTTCACTTTAATCTGTTTGCATTTGGGAGGGTTGAGGAACCAAACTCATAATCAAAGGAAACTATATACCAGCGAACGTGCGATGCCTGGATCACCAGGACTGGAGTAAAGAACCACGACCTGCTACTGTTTCTTCTGTTCTGCTTAATCTTGCTCCCGTCACGCTAGGGGACGTGGAAAACAGAAGTGCGTTCATGTTTTGTCGCGAGGACACCGTTTACATGAGTGACGAATTCAAGTATTAGGAAGTGCAAAACGGACTTTACTGCAGTGGATCTGGTCGTGCTGCCCAAATTGTACCAGTCAAGCTTAAGTATTCTCTACGAGCATCGATCAGACCCTGCCAAATGCCGTTCGAGAACTCCGATTTGATTCCTATGAGGGTCAGGAGGACGGATGTAGGGACGTTGGGGATCACCGCCTCGGGTACCTCAAGCTTACGGTACCCCTTGTTTCACCTTACATGACGTAGTGACCTAACACGAAATCCAAGCGGTCGAGCCTTCCAGCTGCAACTGTGAGCTCGATCGATATCCCTCGCAGACCAGACGACCTACAGCGCTGACAACCGAATTCTCCATCGAGTGCTTCGAAATGAAATGCTGGACGCGAAATCCTTGTTGTACTCAAGACCTCATGACTCACGATGGCATGCACGGGACAGGGATTGATCGGCGGCTGCGGAAACCATGAAGCTAAATATCTGTCAGCCCTTGCTTAGATCTCAGAAAGCGAAAGTAACACGCACTACGGCCCGATTCAGATCACCTCTTCATTTTGATGAGGAAATTCACAGCGTGACGCCATTTGCCACCGACACTGGAATCACTATCAGAGAACACACGACATCATAACACCGTCACCATCGGTCAATACCGAAGAAATCGTACCTGTGAACATGCAACTTACCATTTCTCACGTCTACGAAACCTTTTTTTTTCTCAACGTAATGCTCAACGCGAAACGGAAGCCAGGCCTGAGAAAAACCCACCCATCACCCGGCGATGGCATTATGCGAGCAACTTGCGAGGGCGGTATTGGAGTATGGTGAGGCCGAGGACCTCTTTGAGCTGTCGAAGCAGCTGTGTCGTTTTCACGCACACTTACAGCGCCAGGAGTTTGCTAATGTGAAACAGACGACTTTGGATGCATATGACGCTAAAGAGTAGCGTAGCGGGATTAAGTTGTGACAGTGACGTCACCCTGTGTCACACGTCGTCGTCGTGGGTTCTCTTGATAACGACGGACAGTCTCAGGCTGCAGCACGAACAGGTACTGCAGGTTTTGCTATCAATTCGTACCACACTTGTCCACGCTTACAATTTGTAACTTCATGGAGGCCAGACACAAGTAGGTAGTACTAGAAGCAACGTTTGGTGCCTGGCACCCACCGTTTAGAATGCTTGCGGCAGAAGCGTGATGAAAATTGGGGTAGCGCAACATTCTCTCTTCGCACGTTGTCAATCTGGTGTGAATTATAATTATCCTCCGTGGACCGTGACGTTTCCATCCCAGTGTCTGCTCATCCGTTATAAGACCTCATGATCATGGCAGCCCTCCGAGTCATCAGTACCATCTTAGTGGTCTGATGTCCTCAACTGACATTTTCCGCTTCCAACTTACCAAGGTATGCACACTTCCATGCTTGAAAGCTTGATAGACCAAAGGACTGTACACTAACTTACGAGCGTCCACTCATCACAGTACCTCAATGGTATGCCCGGCTCAGTCCTAATGTCCCATAACGCTGATCTATCTTTCCTGTAGTTGCTGCGTTGGCTGCTTTCGTACGTGCGATGTTGTCAGAGGACTCATTGGATCTAACGCTTGCCACCCCCAGGCATTCGATTATTGCCTAACATTTCCTACTGAGGTTCTTCATTTCCATTCGTGCATTCAACGGTTCTCAAGGGTTGAATCAGGTAGAATATGTGTGGGGCACAAAGTGGGAGGTGACACGCATTGTGTTCACATTGTCAAGATACCTCCCATTTCTTTCATCCCCACTGACTTGTTATGGTCCGTTTCACTTTCTTGTCCCTATCGGGTGTCTGAAGACATTGTTATCACTCAGCAATTCTGGTCAACGACAATGTGAGTGTTTCCATTGGACTTACCGGCGGATCATCTCAAACCTCATTTTCAGTGTGGCAGCTTTCTTCTCGCTTTAAATGGTTTAGTCATGTTCCAACGCATGTTACGTGCTCGCTGACATTCTCTCTCAGTCATTTACAGTGTTAACATCATCTGTGCAGAAGGAGTCTTGATCATACGCACATATGCTTTGTGGGGTCGCAGCAAGAGGGTCCTTATTTTTCTATTACTGTTGGCGGGGGTGAGTCTTGTTCCGATGTATATGTGCGTCAGTGGAGTGGAACCTAATCGATGGCTTCTATACATTTCTAGGCATTCACTGCGGCTGCTGAGGTGTTATCGACGCTAGTCAACATCTCTTTACCTGGGGACACCACTTCATCTTATGGTCAGTCCGGTCAGCTTATATGACAAGTCGCTCAAGGGTATGGGGGCAGAATACTATCTAGCCGTGTGTACTTACCGATCGACGAGAAGTGGCGCATTTCAATATGCTGCACTGATGGTGTACGAGATTAGTATGTTCTTATTATGGCTCTTTGTCACATTAGATCTCATTTTCCTCCAGTCCTTCAGAGCATGAGTTCCTGGAGGAAGTTTCGAACATACTGCAACATCCGCAATAGAATGTTGAATACCCTGTATTGGGACGGGATCATGTATATGTGGTGTATTATCGGTGAGCGACCCCCATATCATGGAGAAGCTTCTTTGATTGGGAACACGTTAACTAGCGTTGTCTGCGGCTAACATGATTATGAAGGTTGCTGTGCCGGTAAGTGTGTACGACACCATGCTTACTTTCCCAGCACCAAGCATGTCCCCTCTAACAGGTTACATACATTCCTGCATTGCATACGTTCGTATTCTTTTTCATGTCCTAAACACCTGCGGTTTCTCACCTTGTGTTGTTCCGCAACAGCGCTCAGGTGGCAATGCACGGCGTACTCACCTCTCGGATTTTTTTCAACCTTAGACAGTGTGATAAACAGATCACCTCGTCAGGGGACGAGTTTTCACTTGAAACCTTGCATTTTCGAGCTCGATCAACAGTTGGTGTTACAACACAAGAAACGATATCGTAGCATGATTGTACATCGCAAACGTTCTCGGACACTTTACTTCAAGTGATCTGTTGATGTATTTAGGAGTGTTGAGAATCCAAGTTCGTAATGAAAGGAAACCATATACCGGCGAACGTACGATGCCAGGATTACCAGGACTGGAGTAAGGAACCACGACCTGCTACTGTTTCTTCAGTTCTCGTTGATCTCGCTCCCGTCACGCCAGAGGATGTGGAAAACAAAAGTGCGTTCGAGTTTTGTCGCGAGGACACCGTCTAGATACTAGATAGTCCCGGCAAACCAACCCCAACTTCGATATCAGAAGACAGTCGCCCTGATCCGACGAAGCCGTTCAGATGAGCGACGACTTTAAGTATTACGAAGTGCAAATGGATTTGACCGTCAGTATATCTGGTCGTGCTGCCGAAATTGCACCAGTCAAGCTCAAGTAAGTACTCTATAAACATCGACCAGACCCTGCCAAATGCCATTCGAGAACTCCGATATCATTTCCTACGGGGGTCAGGAGGACGAATGTAAGGACGTTGGCGATCACCACCTCGAATACCTCAAACTTACGATACACCTTGTTTCACCTTAAGACGACGTAGTGACCCGACACGAAATTTCAAGTGGTTGAGCCTTCCAGCTGCAACCGTGAGCACGAACTTCGAATCACGATGGCATGCACAAGACTAGGTTTGATTAGCGGAAACCATGAAACTAAATACCTGTCAGCCCTTGCTCAGATATCAGAAAGCAAAAGTACCATGCACACCAGCCCGACTCATATTGCCTCTTCATTTTGATGAGGAGATTCACAGCGTGAGGCCGTTGCCACCGACACTGGAATCATCATCAGACAACACACGACACCATAACATCCCATCATTGCTCAAGTACTTCATAGAGGCTACGAAGGCATCCGCAGTTCAAGGCACTGCCGCAGCACTTGTCCAGCCAGGAAATCGCCGTGCTTAAGGGCGAGCTGGGTAATCTTGATAGCGGTTGGGATGTTCGTCGACCCAACCATCTCGGACGCGGCACTTTTAGGATTGGATGATTGCAGGGAGTCGGGGACCTATGGAAAGCCGGACAACCGCGCTCGTTCGGAGCGTGAAATTCACTACTTTAGGAAGCTGGCTTCTGTAGGACACCAATCACCCCCCAAAAAAAAGTTACTTGCGACTAATGAAATTTTGGCAGTGCGTTCACCGATGCTAGTAGTGCTTATGTAAGAGAGTGGCTATGCTACCCATGTCGTGTAATTCCCCTCGAGCGGGATGGGGTAGTCAAGGTGAAAATGATCTAAATAATCAAAGAATGAAATTATGTGTAAAAGGTTTCCTATGAATGAATATTTGATATCGTGTCCGTGTGCAGCATGTGCGCAATGATATTCGTCCGTGGTGTAGCGTCCGAGCGGTGTCCAAATAAGGTAAGTCGCGGCTCGTGTAGTGGCACTCGTCCTGTCTGAGTCACTGGGTGCCCGGTCGTCTTCGATCGACTCTGGTGCTGTTGTTCTCACGTTCCGTGCCTTGGGAACACTACCCCAGCTTCTCTATCCAATACATGACACATCTGACCGCTGCGATTCGCCCAGTACGTGTTGAATTAGGCAAGCACGCGCGCAGCCGCAGGAACGGAGCGCACTATGGCGATGCACAGCACGCATGGTATACATTTAACTTTCCATACTATATTTACTATACGACATATTACATTCCTCATCGGCTCATATCCGTACTGTACCATACGATACTCGCTTACCTTTTGTTCTTACTTAGCAACCGTTTTCGTATAAGTAGTAGATGATTCCCCTCATCACCTCAGTCCGTTTGCCCGTAGCGCAACACGACTGAGGTGAGCCTTTCGATACAATACTCATACAGCATACACTAATACCTTGTACACAGTTTATCCGTTTAGGTGATTACTATTAGTCCGTTTGCCCGTAGCGCAACACGACTGAGTTTATCCGTTTAGCCTCGTGCGCACCCAAATCGAGTCTCTATTTCTATCAGTACGGCCATGATGCAACTGTCCGACTGGGTATGTACTTCTTTTCATTCGGGTTTAGCTGACTCTTCTAGGTCACGACTCGGATTCAAGTTTGACCTTTCCACGACAATGTGGCGGGTTCACGGGCTCTATGGGTCATCTGGGTTGTTTCGGCTGGCGGCTATGTGATATATGCGTTTAATGTCTTTACATCCGGGTGATACCCTAGTACGCACTGGCAATGGCTTATATGGGCGGGTGGTGTTCGGTGTCCTTGCACCGACGCACCGGAAATTGTGGCGCGAACGTCCGGCTTTCCATATGGTGGCGTCTCTATATGTAGAAAGCTCTCTTCATAACGACAGCCTCAACACGAACGGTTCTTCTATTACTTAATTCGAATTCGCACCCCACTTATCCACGTTTACAATTTGTAACTTCCTGGAGGCCGTCTTCCAACTGTCTCCATATGTGCATTCGATGTTTTTTCATGGATGATACGCAAGGAGGAGGAAGTTGTTCGGTGCCCGTGCCTGCACCGCCGTTTAGGGTGCCGGTGGGAGAAGTGTGATGGAAATTAATTGGCAGTGTACGCAGTAGTGGCCAACTTCTGGCATGAATTATCGTCCGTCGTTCTTCCATCCCAGTGCCTGCTCAAGCGCTCATCCGTTATAAGACCTCGTGGCGGCCGTCCGAGTCATCAATACTGTCTTGGTGGTCTGATACCCTCAACGCCTGAGCGATGCTCCCCAACTATGCATTAGATGACTTCCTAACTGACCTTTTCCGCCTCCAATTTACCAAGGTATACACACTTCCATGCTTGACAGATCAAAGGACTGTACACTAACTTACGAGCGTCCACTTATCACAGTTCCTCAATGGTACGCCCGGTTTAGTCCTGGTGTACCATCGCGCTGATCTATCTTTTCTGTAGTTGCTGCGATGGCTGCTTTCGTATGCGCGATGCTGTCAGAGAGCTCATTGAATCTAACGCTTACCCCGCCCAGGTATTCGATTATTGCCTAACATTTTCTACCGAGGTTCTTCATCTCCATTTGGGCATTCGACGATTCTCAAGGGTGGAGCCAGGTAGAACATGTATGGGGTACGAAGTGGGGGGTGACACGCATTGTGTTCACAATATCAAGATACCTCTCGTTTCTTTCCTCCTCACTGACGTGTTTTGGTCCGTTCCACCTTTTCTCTTTCGGGTGGCTGATGACAATGTTATCACTCAGACGCTCTGGTCACCGAGAAAGCGAGTGTTTTCATTAGACTTACCGGCGGATCATCTCGAACATCATTTTCAGTGTGGAAGCTTTATTTTCACTTTAGATGGTCTAGTCATCTTCCAACGCATTTCACGCACTCGCTGACATACTCTCTCAGCTACGTACGCTGCCAGCGTCATCTTTGCAGAGGGAATCTTGCTCATACGCACATATGCTTTGTGGGGTCGCAACAAGAGGGTGCTTATTTTTCTATTGGTGTTGGCGGGGGTGAGTCTTGTTCCGATGCATGTGTGTCAGTAGAACCTAGTCGATGTCCGAGTCTTCTGTACATTTCTAGGCATTCATTGTGGCTGCTGAGGCGTTATCGACGCTGGTCGACATCTCTTTACCTGGGGACGCCGCCTCATTCTATGGTCAGTCCGGTCAACTCATATGACGAGTTGCTCAATGGTATCGGGACAGTATTCTATCCATCCGCGTGCTTTTACCGATCGTCCAGGGGTGCCACCTCTCAATATGCTTTCGTCATGGTGTACGAGATCAGTATGTTCTCGTTATGACACTCTGTCGCATTGGATCTCATTTTTCTCCAGTCCTTCAAAGCATGAATTCCTGGAGGAAGTTCCGAACATACCGCAACATCCGCAGTAGAATGTTGAACACACTGTATTGGGACGGAATCATGTATATGTGGTGTATTATCGGTGAGCGATCTCCCTATATCATGGAGAAGCTTCTTTGATTGGGAACATATTCAATAGTGTTGTCTGCGGCTAACATAACTGTGCAGGTTGCTGCACCGGTGAGTGTATACAAACCAGCATGCTTCCTTGCCCAACATCAAGCGTGTTCCCTCCAACAGGTTACGTATATTCCCGCATTGCATACGTTCGTATTCTTTTTCATGTCCTAGACACCTGCGGTACCTCACGTTGTGTTGTTCGGTAACAGCGCTCAGGTGGCACTACACAGCGTCCTCGCTTCTCGGATTTTTTTCAACCTTAGACAGTGTGATAAACAGATCACGTCCGAGTCATTCGGGGACGAGCTTTCACTCGAAACTTTGCGTTATCGAGCTCGGTCAACAGCTGGTGTTACAATGCAAGAAGAAATGACATTGTAGCATGATCGTACATTGCAAACGTTCTCGAACACTTTACTTTGATCTGTTGGTGCATTTTGGGGAACTGAATCAGCAAATTGCGTTGCCAAAAGAAACACATACTGGATTACGTACAATGGCTGGGTCAGGGGGCGCCAGCGCTCGAATGAACATCCAACTGTTACTATTTTTTCTGTTCTCTTTGCTCTTGCTCCCGTCACACCAGAGGATGCACAAAACAAAAGTACCCACTTGCCTATGACGACTTGTGTCCTTGCATGACCCTCGGCAACCTCCGTTCCTTAAAGGTCAACCTCAACCAGGCTGTGGGCCTGACAGACAATTATCTCGTAGAGTTGGGGTCTGCATGGCCGCATCTCGAAGAGCTCCACATCAACCACGATGCAGGCTGGCGCTCTCCTGGAGGGATCACACTCCAGGGATCCGTACGACTCCTCCGAACTTGCACCTCGCTGCACAGTTTTTCCCTCCTCTTCGACACGCCGACCTTTACCCACATCCCAGAGGGCACGGACGTGTCACATCCCCGCGACAGCTGGAACAGGTCAATGTCGTCGATTCGCCGCTGGAACCCGAGATGGTTGCCAGTGTGGTGGACGTGTTCGTCGCGATTAGATTCTCGCTTCGTTGTCTATTCGCTTGGATGCGCTTCGAGGTGGACGTGGAGATGCCCGCGAATGTACTCGAGATCTGACAATCGTGGCGGGATGTGGATGCTGAAGTCAGGGCAAGGTTTGGTGTCAGCGAACCCCGAGGACGATGGGTATGAATGCCACCATGAACTGCAAGTTCTAAGGATGGGTTAAGTGTACTCCATTTCTTGAATAGGACTTTCTTTTTTGAACTTTATCCAAGTTGTCGTACCTTTCTTCTTTTATTTGATCCTGTTGGTTACCCTTCGTACATCAATGATCGATGAGCGCTGAGCGCTATACTTTGTTTTTCGTTCGTTTACGAGTCCCCACTTGGTACCTAGGGCCTTGCGATTAGGCAAGGACTACGCCACTGCGATATTCTTGCTACGTCGTGTTCGTACATTCATACAACACCTAGTATTCCTACAGAATACTTTCATGGTGATGCATGTCTCAAGTTTCAACTGATACGGACATGGAATAGAACACAAATACATCAGCGAACGAGACAACAACGGGCACGGCGTGATACAACGCACCAGAATCAGAACGAGCATCAGGACGAACTCTTTCCAGGCGGTATTCCCAGCCGCCTATGCCTTTCGTCATGCTCCCGCATCTTGTCCGTGAGCTGTCGGAAGAGCGTGGATGTCGCGGGGTCTTCCGCGACCGGGTCCGAGAGCTCTGTGAGTTTCTTCATCTTGAGAAGCACCGTTTGGCGTGTTTCGTGGTCAGCTTTTTGTTGGGCGACCAGCGCGCGGACGTCTTGGATGTCCGCGTCCGTCATGGGGATCATTGTTGGCGGGCGGCGGATCATTTTAGGAGGATGGCCACTCAGGCGCTCGGGACCAGGTGGTGGTGGTGGTGGTGGTGGTAGCTCAGCGGTGAGTGAACTTGGGCTTTCTGTGCAAGGTCTTTTTATTGAAAACCCTGCTTGGCGCGACGGTTTCAGCATGACAACCCTCAACAGTTACATTCAGATATCATTCTAGCTGAGTGTGGGTGTATGATGAATTGCGGCAGACTTAGTTGATTTCCCGGTTCGCGTTTGATTACTGTCATGAGGACACCGTTTAGATATTCGAGAACTCCGGTTTGATCCCCTACTAGTCACAAGTACCTCATGTACAACTATCATCCCGGGGACAAAGTCTGCAAGTTACTCGGCGAGAGTAATGCACTTTCAATTATGCTCGCTGCTAATCCGAAATAAGGCTTCTCCGTGGTACATTCACCGCCCGCGCATTGGCCAGGATGCTGCACGAATTCGACTTTGCATACAAGGCATACAGATGGACTGACAAGGAGGCAGTCAAGCTCGTTGCTGGATTCAAGTAGCGACAGTCCACGGAGGTTTGATCACGACTTCTTGACGTCGAACTAACGAATGATTCAGGTTTGTTCGCAATGGCGCTCCGCGGGTTATCGAAGAGGCTGACGACGTTTATGACATTCATCATCATGTTGTTAGCCACCCACCCTTGAGGCTGACATACTACGAGACAAGCTATATAGCCAAGAATCATCATCAGGTCTGGACTCTATTCGTTTCATTAGTCGTGCCCATGCCTCCCGACGTTCATTTCGACGATCCACTCATTAATGACGCTTTCGATTTCTCTCGATATCCAATTTTCAAGGCAAGAAATGCAACACTGTCGACTGTACGTCTCCTCTTAATAATCCACCACGCTCTACTAATTGACTCGCCAAGATGCCATACGAGCTGAGGCACCGTGTTCGTGGACGAGACCTGTTCACGTATTACAGCCGTGGACTACCTTCCTCCAGAGCGGAGACGTGTCGACGTTCGAGGAATGTCTCAGAGCCACAGCTTATATCCTCCACCAACTACATGAGGGAATCTTGGTTCACGGACTTTGCATCCGCGCGGACTGTGGACGATATCGCTAACCTTTCCAGCGACGATGATATCTGCGCAGCCATCCATCCCAGTCAAAGCACCACTGTCATTGATACTCCTGGTGCTCGTTCGTGGTGCGAAGTAGATGACGACCATCTCCAGAAGACACCCCACACCACTTGTGAGGATTCCTGCGATACCTCCAGGCGCGTCGAACCGAGTGATTACAAAGGCGAGGAGGACTCGTTCTATAGCATGGACTCTGCCGATCAGGACGCGCACCCTCTCCTGCTCTCGATGCCGATAATTCCTCAGATCAAGCTCGAACGCAAGGCCACTGTTAGGAACCCTGACCCTGGGCTTTTGTCGGACGTAGCGCACAATCAATCATATCTTTCTCCTCGTATCCGGGACCTCAGGACACCGGCGAGGATGTCCTCTCGCCGTTACGGCCGTATTCTCGCACGCACAAGTCCACAGGCGGTAGTCTCCTACGCACCTCTGGCCAAGAGCGATGTTAATGGTGCACTCACTTTCCAGGCATCCCGACGTTTTGGGCCGACCAGCTGGAGCAGTCACCTGGAGAATGGTGCCACCGAACTGGCATACATGCATTCAACGTCCGAACCTATGTTGAACTCTCCGTACGCATCGGATGACGAGAAAGGTCCTCTTTTGAAGAAAGAGATCGACGAGTCGCCTCATTCCGACGTGTTGTTATCAATGATCGAAGAAGTGGGGTCTTCCCCTGGACCGTATAGCGATAGCCCGGATTCAGGCATCGACGAGCCTCTCGGGCCGAAAAAGGTCCCCCCTAAACACCTCAAACGCAGCCATCAGCGATCTTTAGTGA
This sequence comes from Boletus subluridellus, assembly GCA_038092575.1. Taxonomy (NCBI): domain Eukaryota; kingdom Fungi; phylum Basidiomycota; class Agaricomycetes; order Boletales; family Boletaceae; genus Boletus; species Boletus subluridellus. The sequence goes on along the minus strand of JBBPQN010000011.1, from coordinate 30,466 downwards.
ACCACTCGATGTCCTTCAGCAGCCTCGTTCACGCCGTTGCTGACGGGTGTGCCTCCCTTGACCTTCTCCTTCGCAAACCAAAGACTAAACCCAAGTCCACGATCAAACTCATATCCCACGAGCGCGTCCCAAACGCGCACGACCCGACCTCTAAATGGGCTCCCGAGCGGGGGCAGATCATCATCAAGGTGTTTGTCCCCTCCACGGACGACATCTGGATGTTCCGTGTACCACGGGACATCGACCTCGCCGATTTCACGTCGAGAGTGGCGACCAAACTCGGCTTCGCCATCTCATTTAGCGGGAGCCTTTGGGACGAACCCAAGTACTACTTTGTGACGGACGAACGGTTCAAGTCGTGGGTCAAGGGGCGGATTAGGTTCGGGCGTAATCTACCTATCGTTGCACATGTTCTCGCGCCTCTGCCATTGGTAAGGCTGAGGGTGGATGGGGACGGCTGCGAAATTTGGTGTTATGCATAAGAAGGGGACATGTCGATGTTGGTCGCTCAATATTTCCGAGACGAAGGATCGTAATCAGCGATGAGTCCAGCATACACTCAGGTGGCGCGTATATCCTAGAAGCACAACACGAAATTGTGTCTATGCACACTGAGACGGCAGACCTCGTTCACAAAGCGAGGTGACTACACTTTGGCTAGAGACGTCGACTTGACACCAGCCCAGACGCTGCGTTGTCGCAATCATGTGTAGCCCAATGCAACTGCTTCAGTCTATGATTCAAGCCTCGCCGACGTGTTTGTCACCGACGATGCTTTCCTCCATGTGCCCTCCTAGTCCATTCGAGATTGGATCCGGGCCCCGTTCACAACGTAGTAAAGCGGGACAAACGTTTGAAATGCCTTACTACTGCTTTCCTCGAGAGATCTACATAATCCCTGACAGCTGGTTGTGGTTTCAAAGAGCTTGTAACGTGTTGACGTCTGCCATTCACGAAGGCAAGGGTTCCGCAGGCGAGTTCCCCGATAGTGCCAGATAGCGTCCATAGTCTACCTCCCTGCTTGTTTTATGCCAGACACCGTTGGTGGGGCCCGAGGTGAAGCCCACTGGAAGTGCCCTGGAGCAGTGTTTGGTAGAACGCTCAACCCACTCTGTAGTCCCAAGGCCTCTGGAATTGTCTTGCTGGCATGTAGGTCTGTTCACGTAAATACGTGTGATCAGAACGACTGTCGTCTGATCTCGAAGTTTAGTAGGTCTGGTTTGGGGAGACTACCCAATGTGTCTCTTCCGGCAGAATCGAGTCCGAGGGGTTGGAGATTCGACTGTCGATACTGGTAACTCTACAGCGTGCGGTCGAGAGTGACACCGACCGTCTTCGCTACTTCGTCTGACGAAAGCGTTGCAGACGACATGTGTGCAGCGTTACGGAACCGATTCGTCCCGACCCGGTGATCGGAAATTGGTGCCGATTACAACTTGTTTGCGTCACCAGATGTGGTTGATCAACCCTATGGAAAGGGATCACTTCCTCGTTAGGTCCTCGCAACTGTTATAGAGGGGCAGGATGCTACTATCCAGTTTGACTAGGATGTAAGTAGACAGCATACGGGAATTTTGCTACACAGTTCGTGTCTAATTGTATTGTCAGAAGGGTCTAATCATGATATATGCGTCTCTCTTCTTGCGCCATTTGTGACGTCCTTGTTTGTATCCAAGTTTCACGTACTGAGAACCCCATTGCGGCAGCTAATTTCAATGTATTCAGATTCCAGAAGCTCACCAGATTCTTCAGCAGGGTTTCAGGGCGTTACAAGTATGGCATTCTCCCACGACGATCGGTCTGCATTTCCAGATCTTGAAGTGTTGAACTTCTTGGCACGATTCACTGCGACTACTTAAGCCGAGTTCTTACGCCTTCTTAGGACAAGTTCCTTACAACCGCACGGCCGACTCTGCATCATTCTGGCAATATGACCAGGGAACGGCCTCGCCGAAACGAGTTAACAGGGCAGAAATGGTCCACACACTTCGAGGGGGTCGGTGAGTTTGACGCCGGTATAATCATCTCGGGTATATTCGGGGGTCTTGCGACACCTCAGCATGTGGGGAACAGCCTCCTCGTAGCTTGTATAGATCAATCGAATCAAAGGCAAGACCTGGATGGCCACAGCACACAGGTAACCCGCCACCAATTCATTTCATGATATGAAGATGGGATATCTCTTCGCTCCGCGGTGTTCATAGAGGAGACATTGTCACAAGTGTGACACATGATCTTGATGGGACGTGCGACTCTCTGCGTTCTCTCGCACCGAGTCCTCGGATTGCAACTTGCTAGCAGTTGCAGATATCTAGGTTCCACCTCAAGGTTAAGGAGGTATTGCATTAAGGCAAGAATATGGGACCTCACCATCTTTCTGCACGAGGCGGAACGCAACCAAGTATCATTCCAATGCCAGATGGTTTTGTTGATGATGCCAGTAAGTTAATACTTTGTCGACATCAAGCATACATACAGTCATATTAACAATTCTGTACGCCTAGACATCAGCTGTCTCCAACCCGGTAGTTGCAGTATCAGTGAACTGGCACAAGAAGACAATGGGTTTCCATACTTATCTGGGCAACAACTCAGCGTTCTTGCCTCTTCGCGATTTTCGGCCCCAATCTCATTCTGCTGAGGGATAGTAGCGGTAAGACTCTTCAAATGCCCGCTTCTCCGAGTGTCGGTCAGGATTTTGTCCACGGAAGGAACTCACTGGCACGACACGCTCACGCTTCAGCACTGTATTGCCCGTCGCGTACGTATACGGATCTGGCGCACCAAACGAGGTTAATTGAACATCATGTCCGCGTGGATAGTGACAGTGTTTTCATTCTACGTGGCAAACCGGATTCCACGTCGTAGCGGATAAACTTAACCCAAATGGGGCCGTAAAGCCAGTCCGGACAATCGCGTCAGTGCCCCTCGTTGCAGTGAAATCTGATTCAAAAAACTTGAGCCTATTCCCACTCCTGCTTCTTGTCGTCGCTCATCCCACCTCATTGACGATGCCATCCCGCCGCCGCCTGCAGCAGTATGCCATCGCGATCAGCATCTTCAGTTTGTTTTACAACGCCGCCGAGGGTGTCGTGTCCATCGTCTTTGGCGCGGAATCGTCCTCGCGCGCTCTCGTCTTTTACGGTCTCCAGTCCGCCGTTGAGGTCGTCTCAGACCTCCTCGTCACCTGGCGCTTCCTCGGTGTCAGCATGTCAGGCGACGAAATAGAGAACATAGACAAAACGTCCCCGAAAATCATCCGGTAAACCCTCGTTGAGATTCCCTTCTCCCTGCTAACAACCGACCCGATTGCTATCCCTTACCCATCGCACTCTGCACATCTCCACAGAATCGAACGCATCGCAACAATCATCATCGGCGCTCTCCTGGTCGCCCTCACTATCGCTGCTATTGCCACCTCCGCTACTTCACTCGCAGCACATGACCACCCTTCTACTGCGCTCCCCGCGATCCTTATCGCCGCGAGTTCCACAGCCGTCACGCTCGTCCTCTACCTCGGCAAACGCTACCTTGCCCGTGCCCTCGACTCGAGCGCCATCAACGGTGAAGCCCTTTGCGCGCTCTGCTGCATGCAACTCTCCGTCGTCTTGCTCATTGGGTCGTTCATCTACCGAGTGTGGAAGGGTGGATGGTGGGTCGATGCAGCGACAGCGATCGTGATTGGAATGATGTTTGGTTGGGAGGGCGTTAAGATGATCCGCTGGGCCCGGAACAAAGATTTCGATGGGGGGTGTTGTGCACATTGTCATTCCAAAGATGAGGCCTCGCCCGGATGTACGACACCCTCAGTGGAAGCGGAGCCCAAAGGACCAGAACAGAAACAGAGTACCTGTCCCTCTTCCATTCAGTGTTGCGGGCTCTCCAAGAAAGAGGAACCTGTCAACGGGGAACAAGCCTGAGTATGCTAACTGCCAGGTTACACTCTATGCCTTTAATAGATGCTGGTGACCATTGTAATGCTTCTTCCCAGCGAATGTTGCGAGGGCGGCGGGCACGTCCTAAACTCCTGGGCACGATGTATGATCTCTGTTGTATCTATGTCAGTGTATCACTTCCATATGCAAACCAATTCAAACAAGGGTGCTCTTTTGCTACACATGAGCCTTTGCTACCTAAAAAGGCCGACATCTTCATCAACACGCATCACAGGGATAACAACAGGGACTTTGTCACCAGCAACACTCAGTGACTCGACTCACTCTAAAGTCGGAACGTTTTACCAGCGGGGTTGTGTTGCAGTTTCGCCAGAGAGGTTGACGACGCGTCGAATCAAAAGTGAAGCTCATCGGGCCACTTTGCACAGACATCAAAATTTCTTCAACGTGTACCTCATTTTCTGAGCTTGAATGAAGTTTTGACTTTGCTTGCTTTACGGCCCGTACCACCAGGCGGAGGAAGACGATTTCATAATCAATAGAAACCCCACCCATCAAAAATACATTTCGATAACCTCGACCTCACCTCACTGAGCCGTGTTCTCAGCGATTCTCTGCCAATATCTGATGTTTTACATTGCCGGTATCGATCGGCAATCCGGTCCACGAAACGAAAAAAACAACTCACGCGCAGCGATTCAACAACGCACTGTCCGTTGCGTATGTATACACGTTTGGTGCACCAGACGACGTCACGTTGAACATCATCTCTGTGTGGCCACTGGACCACGTATTCCATTGCGCAGGCGTGATGTCGCTCGCATTGTACTTGTCACCTGGGTTCAGCGACATGGCCATCGCCAAGAATCTGTTCGAGAATGCGGTGATGAATTCGGAGGTTGCACTGGTGCAGATGTGTGCGTTGCGACATCAGCTGTGTAGTAATAGTGCTCGGGTGATAACCTACATTGTAAAGTAGTACCCTTGATCTTGACCATGGTAACCCGGTGGAATAGCAAATTCTCCCTGAAAATCCTTGGTGAAAAGGCACTCGGCTACAAAAAAGCAAGCCCTGTTACCTTCCATGCTTTTCTACCGAAAGCCTCCAGGAGATAGTACGTGGGGCAGACAAAGATCGCTGTGATACCAAACAATTCGGTGCACAATGAACGCGATCTAGGAGATACTCACATTCGCCCATAACATGGTTAGCTTGGTCGACGTTGCTACCGAGGCCTTCGTACAGAGGCAATGCAGCAGCCACTTGCGATGCCTGAATATTTGGGAACAATGTACTGATGTACTGGGAGATGTTCAAGGTCATTGATTGGTCAACAAAGATATTCCCTTCATGAGAATTCGTGACAGAGTATACTGCCTCCTATGTGTCGGAGGGAATCTTAGTAGCGGAGTAATAGCTGCTATGCAAATCTCTTACTCCGTTGACCCTTCCTCTAGCAAGCGTAACAGTGGGGCGCTCGATGATAAATGTCCAATCGAGCACCGGAACAAAGGCAAATGTGCCGTAGAATGCATCATAGTTGATCTTGTTGTTCAGGTCATCCAATGTGTTGATGTTGGCTGCACGAAGACAGGATAAAGTGTCTGGATTCGATGAACAGCTATATCATCTTGAGATCAATGTCAGTGTTTCGAAGAAGCAAACTTCATGCTCACTTAGTCCCAGCGACCACTTCATTGTAGAGCAACTGTATCGAATACTTCAGTTAATGTCGATCAAGAGAATGAACGGACTTACCTGGGGAATGGGATCATTGTAATTATATTGCGAAGGCAAATAACTCGAGCTTGTGATGGCAGCTCTGAATAACGGAGGTTGCGTGTTTCCACCATGGGCAATGACGTGCTGCAACACAGATCCACCGCCTTTGCAGTGATAATTGTGATCGCTTTACCCGCATCATGTAATGGCGGGACCTACCTGCGGATATACCCCAAATTGACACTTTCGTTGGATCACCCCCGAACGCGGCAATCTGTTCTCTTGAGTTAGTCGGAATATCGAGACCGAAACAGAGCCAACACCAACATGCGATTGCACCCATTGCAGAGCGTAGTTCTGGTCAACTGTAGTGCAAACTCACTACAGTGTCTTTTCCCCATCCCAGGAAACTCACGTAGACCTGCATTCAGCGCGCCTCCGGATTTGACCATCTCGCCGGCCAGGAAGCCAAACAGACCAAGGCGATATTGGATTGTTACCACGATGAGGCCATGATTGGACTCTACAATCAAGTCCGCACCATTGAACTGGCTCTCACTACCGGAGACGTACCTCAAAACACGCTTGTTAAGACCGTCATAAATAAAAGGCATCAAAAAGCCCACCCCCCACCATGGATCCAGACGAGGACAGGAAGTCCTCCCGACTTCACAGGGGTGACAGTACGACCTGGGGTATACACGCTATAGTTCGTCACAAACCTTGTGGACGAACTCGGTAACTCAGCACACACCTGAGGAACAGACAATCTTCCGACTCTAACACAGCACTCTTCGATGCGATGCTAGTGCTCAACGGATCTGTAAACGATCTTCCCGTGGGTGCCTGATAACACTCATTGGGCTGCGTGGTAGCCTGTTGTACGCCAAACACTGTCGGCGGGGGTTGAGGTGCGGCCCATCGCAAGTTTCCTAGCGAGCGTGATCAGTCCTCGACGGAAGGCTCGTACTGTCTTGTTGGGCGTACCAACTGGAGCAGCGGCATAACGAATGCCAAGAAAACTCGTGGTGTCGGTCGCAATGTCTACAGCACCCTGGTACTGTGCGTAGCCAAGGTTCACGGATGGTGCGGTTGTTGTAGAGGCAGGCACTCGAAGGAATAGTAAGCATCGGAGGGTGGCTAAAAGGTATTCGAGGTTTGGCGAGGACATTATTTCTTCCGTGCTAAAGAGGCTATATATAATTCACAGCCTCGCGAGTACTACGGGTGACATTCCGTGATAAGCATGGTGGGAAAGTTACGGCCCGTGCTAAGGGTTCTCAACCTGCGCCGACACTGGGGCCGAACACCGTTACTTGCGGCTCTCGAGTTTTCGCGAGTAGGCCAGTGGTTACCATCGTTCGCGTACTGCCAGGATTTTCCGATCGCCTTCAACTAACCGCTCCCTGAACTTTCTGATGGCCTTCTCGTTGAACCGTCCCGCGGTGAGCCCAATACATGATCACAAACTACAATTATATATAATCACTCGCTTCATCGCCAACATCTCAAGCACTTTGATTCCACAAGTTGCACTGCACCCACAACGGCCTGAAAACACCGAGATAAGGAGTGATGGTGCATAAAACCCCACCACCCGACGACCAGCAAAACGGTTCAACCCGAGTTCATTTGCTACTCAAATCACTGCCTGCCATCTCTGCTACGGCCCTCACATCCTCTCATGCTGTTCCTGTCCTGTCACTTCGTAGACCACGGAAGCAGTCGAGATTGCACCAAAGACCTCGAAGGGTGTGACTGTTGTCACCACTCCCCACAGGAGAGTCGAGACAAGGCTCAAAGCTTTCACTACCCCTTCCTGGCGAATCTGGTGCAAGAGCTCGACCTCAAGCATGCTAATCGTCGAGGAAGACTTAGGGCTGGCTCACTCGCCTCTGCATTGATGCTTAAGATATTCATGTGGGCATGGGTCTACTGAATGAATTCAAAGTATAACCTGCACTGGGAAGCCGCTCAGGTATGTCGTTACATTTACATCCACGTTCAACTCATACAATGCATCTTACAATGGTAACTGCATCCATCGCAGACTCCAACGAATGGGCATCATACCACCGGACTCGAGCCGGAGCGTTTCATCAGAGGAATCAGTGTGGGCACGATATCGCTGGTTTGAAACATAGGGGCCAGACTAGGATCACAGTTTGCCCGCAGGAAATCGTGCACGTTACTCATGCGGTCATGGGTGATGAAAAATAATCAATAATCAAGTTTTGATTGGTAGGTAGGCTCGATGTGTATGGACTAATCGGTCAGAACTGGCTGAGAATCAGGGTGGGGTGCTAGCTCTATGCAATAATAGCTGGCATCATGCCGCTTCATTCCGAGCAGGCTCCAGCCGGAGTTGTGGGAACACTAGACTCCGAGTCTGACGGTTCTGTGAGGTGGAAACGTGGATTTACTTGAAACGAGGTTACTACCCCACATTTGAACGCTTCAGGCGTGTTCTCAAAGTTGATATTAGAGATAGGATTGCTGGGTGAGTAACACCGCGGTGTTGCGCTGACAGGCAGGGCGAGCACGCGTCAGGTGTGGGCTTGTCTCGACCCAATAGCACACACTGCTCTGGGTCTGTTTCGAGCGTACGGTGCTGGCAGGTACATAGAAGCTAGGTGTGACCTAGCCGACCCGCGTTACTCGGGGGTGTGAAGCACCTTACTGCGGAAGGAAAGATCTTACAATAAGGCCGACGTCGACAGCCCATAGCAGAATTTGAAAATCGCCCGTCAAACTTCGCGATTTGGTCGTAGGTTCGAATTTTTGCTTCCGCGAGCACTACGGCGAGTGTTCTAATATGTTTACAGGGTGAACGGCTAACATCCATTGACATCCATGACAGCTAAAACCTCTTAGGATGTCTTTTCCAGGTCAGCTTTGTTTTTTTCTCTGACACCTACTCTCGGCGATACGCCGCACACTGTCTGTCGGTGTCTGGTGTTCGATGGCATACTCCTGACCGTGTTGTGGCTGTTCCTTTGGTTTCCAATGATGCAACACTCATGCTTATCTGGTGCATAGATCATCAAATGATCGAGCCAACTTGAGGGTCTCCATTTCGGAACGTTATTGTTCACGCACAGGTTCCCGCATCCCAGCAGTGTCCCTATCGTTGGTGGCTATAACCTGCCATATCGTTTGCTGTAACCTGCGTGGGCAATTTGGTAGGACATGCACGAATGATCCAACTAGGTCATCGCGCAGAGAACACTTAGTGGAGCCTTCCGTTTTCGTCCAAGTTCAAAGTTAGGACACCAGGTCAAACAATTACTTTAGCGGGCCGTTGGCTGTCAGGTTCGTTCACACACCCTGTTCCACGCAGACTCCTCATACGTGACCTGACGTCTGTGTGGTCATTGCGTTATCATGAGATTCCCGTGCCGTCGCCACAGTTCGAGCGGAAGTTTGGTGTCTATGGCCCTCGTCCGAGGCCGCTTCTCAGCTGGAAACGAGGCAATTGTTTCGCATGGTATCTGGGGTACATACAATCCCTTTCGTATCGGTCGGTCTGTTATCCCGCCATAGGTGAGGTTACGCCAGTCTCGGGTATAAAGGATGGTTCATGGCGGGCTGAGCTTCCTAACCCCCGGCCTCACCCCCAGTGTCTTGTATTGCACCCAGTGTCTTGTTCGCCCTCTCATAATGCACAAGTTCACCATCATCACCGTGCTGAGCGTCTTCTTTCTCTCAGTACCGGTAGCACCATCGCCGTTAGACAAGTTACTCAACAAACGATCATACACCGGGCAGGTGCGTAGACTTCTTGAACCCCCCTTACGTCCCAATACTCACTAGTGACCACTCAGGCAACGTATTACGATCCTGGCAGTGGCGGTGTCGCGGGTGCTTGTGGTTACGAAAATACCAACGCCGATTATGTTGTCGCTCTTTCAATCACGATGTATGGCTCAGGGGGCCAGTGTGGCCAAGTCAGCGTTCTTACATGTTTTGATACCAGCCTCTCACGTCATTCCTCAGGGGGTCGAAATAACAAACACAGCAAACGGGAAAATAGCAAGCGGTATAGTGGTTGATAAATGCCCAGGCTGTGGTGTGAATGATCTGGGTATGCCTACGTTTTTTCTTCTTCTTTCGGAGGTAGTTGCTGACCGATGTTCAGATTTGTCGCAGAGTCTTTTTGCGCTACTTGGTGATACGACTGCCGGGGTGCTGCCCATCAGTTGGAATTATACTTAGACTTCCTGAGTGCATGATTTCCGATGCGTTGCCCTTCCCCTCAAGACTCTGCTGTAAGGTCTCGTCAGTAATGAACAGACCAACTGTGAAGCACTGCATCAGGACATCAGGACGTGGTTACGAATCGAGAAGTTTTGGTGATACATTGTTCAGGTTGTATATTTGGCAACTACTTAGATGGATTCGCAAAAAGTCTGAAATAAAAATTGTTTAAGTACATAGAAGAAATCTTTGATGTGGTCGTTTTTGTTTCGAATACAATCCGATGTCTGCGACCTTCTCTTTCCAGCCCAGCAATCATTTCGCGTGGTAACTTTGTCTCGTCGTGAATCTGCCGACGGAGGCGGCACTCCCCAGTACCGAGGTTTCCGAATCATGTTACACGTGATCGACTATCCGAACAGCGACGCCCGAGTGCCGACGTGGAAGTTGACCAAGTCACAGGTGCCAATCTGAGATGCTGCGCCGGGCTGTCAGTCGCCTTCTCGCCGAGTCAAGATCTTATCAGGGGAGCGCATCTTCTTCCCATCGATCATCATCTATATCAGTTCTAGCATATCCCTCTCTTTATCGATTCACGACTCGGAGAACTATGGCTTCACTTGCAGCTGAGAGGTACTTGGCAGACAAGGCGCCGCCAATTTGCAGAGTCGAGATTGCCAAGTCTTTCTCTCAACTCACGTCCGTCGCCCTCTTTCATTCACGCCAATATTCTGATAGAAAGATAGCGAAAAGGAAAAGTTGTATGCGCACTATGTCGGTCAGGCGTCATGGGCAGGGGCTCGCATCATTCAAGGCCAGTGGACACCACAAGCGACCAGCCTCTACGATCTCTTGATTCTCACTTTCGGCACCAACGGCAAGTTGGCTGATCTCGGGGCTCTACAAAGCAAGTCTGGCGTTAGCCAGCAAGCCTTTGAGGACCTCCTTCAGTACACTACACAGGTTCGCCCAATCTCATCTCAGCATTTGATTACCATATTCAATCAACCATATCATAGGTATTGCACAATTTGGTGAACTACAAGAGCTTTGGCTTCACCAAGATCGTTCCTCGTATTTCTGAGGAGGACTTTGCCAAGGTTGTCGCAGCCTCCTCGAACGCATCTAATGCGGTCCCTCTCTTCGATCAAGTCAGTCATCTCAACTCTCTTTTGCTCTGAGCTGCGCGCGAACTTGACCCAGCTCAAAGAGCATATATATTCGGTCACGCCCGAGAGTTCATTGTCAATCGGAAAGCGATCAGAAGGTCATGTGTCCAACTACTACCCTGGTGAAGTGATTACAGATGAGGAGGTCGCTGCCGTGCAACAGGCTGCCGAAAAGCTTGGGATTGACATCCTGAACACTCGGTAAAAGCTATTTCGTCCTGAATGACACGCCGCGTGATTTACCTCGCAAAGTGTTCGCAAACATGGTCCAGGGGACTTTACGCTCCTTGTTGCTTCGGCTCAGAAACAGCCTTCGGAATTCCATGAATTGGCCACACAGGGTGTCAATGCAAAGCTGACCGTCGAATACGGAGACTTTTCAGAATCGCTCACCAAGGTCGTTGCGGCCCTGCTGGAGGTGAGGTCCCTTGCTTTGTTACATTGCCCATCACTTAGGTCTGATGCAAACAGGCCAAAAAATACACGGCAAATGATAACCAAACTGCCATGTTGGATGGTTACATCAAATCGTAAGCTACCTTCCAGTGACAATTTTCTCGTTGGGTATTGAGCCTTTCCATAGATTCGAAACGGGCTCCATAGAAGAACACCAAAAAGCTTCAATCGCATGGGTCAAGGATATCGGACCCGTCGTAGAGAGTTACATCGGATTCATCGAGACTTATGTAGATCCGTATGGAGGTCGTGCTGAATGGGAAGGTTAGTTTGCAATACTGTTCACTTTATAGCTACGACTCAAGTCTTGCTAGGTTTCACCGCCATTGTCGACAAAGCTCTCAGTGCTAAATACGATAAACTCGTCAACGATGCACCTGAGCTTATCAAAGTTCTTCCTTGGGGGTCTGTATTCGAGGTGGATCAGTTCAAGAAACCAGACTTTACCGCTCTCGAGATTCTTCATTTCGCAACCGGAGGTAAGGTATATTGATGAAGCGATAGCAACCCACTTACATTTATTGGTTTCCAGGTATACCAGCTGGAATCAATGTAAGCCGCTCAGCATTGAAGAACTAACTTACTGTCTAAACGATATTGCAGATACCAAACTACTATACCGTCCGAGAATCACATGGATTCAAGAATGTCTCGCTTTCCGTAAGTCTTCATATCATCTATCCGCAACCCGTTTGGTTCAGGTGTATTTTTCGCGCAGAATATCCTTGCAGCAAAAGCTCCCAGTAAGTCCGATTTTTTCTGACATGATTAATGATACTACGCAAGTTAGACGAGGAAGTGACGTTCATTCATGAGAGTGACCTCGAGTTATACAACAAATGGGATTCCCGCGCGTTCGAGCTCCAAGTTGCGAATCACGAGCTACTTGGCCACGGGACCGGCAAGTTATTTACGGAGAATGCGGATGGGACGTTCAACTTTGATCCTGAGGTACTGTCGATGGTTATCCCGTCTCGTTCGCTGTGTTGGCTCACCTCGGTTTGCTGGAGTAGACCATTAATCCACTCAGTGGGAAAAAAGTGTAAGATCCCGTTCGTCATTTCGTCTGTTTGAACCTTACGCAGTTGCACGATCGATACAGCACTACGTGGTACAAGCCTGGCCAGACCCCTGGTTCTGTCCTAGGAGAGATTTCTTCGTCACTGGAAGAATGCCGTGCAGAAGCTGTGGCGATGTATCGTGAGCTGCACTTCACCTATTGTGCACTCGACCAACTTAACCTTCCATCTGGCGTTAGTTGCAAACAACGACCAAATCTTGAGTATAATGGGTGTAAGTGGTTAGCATCTCCGAAGTGGATTTAAAACCACTGCTCCCTATCCCGATATAGTACGAAGATCAGCAAGATCGCGAGGAGATCGTCTACATATCATTCCTCCTGATGGCTCGCAGTGGTATCCGTGGACTGGAGTTCTATGACCCATCAACAGGCAAGCACGGACAAGCCCATATGCAAGCTAGGTATGTGAATTGAAATTAGTCACGTATGGTGGACGTTTTGACCCAGTTTCGTGCTAGGTTGGGTATCACCAAGTTCATGGAACAGGGAGGCCTGGTGAAACTCGAGACAGTCCGTGATGCGAAAGGCAACCTTGAGAATGCTTATGTCAAAGTGTGTCTCCACGAACCACGTTTTCTACGCGTTCCTGATCGTTCGCCCAAGATTGATCGCCAGAATATCCTTCAGAATGGCAGTAAAGTCATGGGGGAGCTTCTCCGTCAACTGCAAATACGCAAGAGCGTGGCTGACGGACCTGGTGCGAGGGCGTACTACACGGACCTCACGACGCCACCCAAGGAGTGGGTGACCGAGCTTAGAGATCTTGTACTGAGAAAGAAGCAGGTGGGTCATCTCTCCATTCCGTATATGTGCCCTGACAGTGATATGCTTGGCGGACGATAGCCCCGCAAGATCATGCTCCAGGCGAACACGGTCGTCGTGAATGGAAAAGTCGAGTTGAAAGAATATCCTTTAACGCCGGCAGGTTTGATTGAGAGCTTGATCGACAGGAATCTTTGAGGCAGATGCCAAGCGCCGTCGGCCATCCGGATTTTAATTATAGTCGGTTGTTCCCACTGCGCCGTGTATAATCACCACCAGTCTACGATGTTTAACCATTACTAACAAGTTTCGCGTTGATCCCGAAGGGCTTGAACTCACGAAACGGTGGATGACTTAGCGTCGATCTCACAGCATCAGAAATAGATCTTGTGTGAGTAGGGCAGATGGACTGGTATAAGAAGGCAGGAGCTCGTCCCTTTTCTGCAAGTCTCAGCCCACGATGATCCCTGTGCCATCCGCCACGCAATGGGGATCCCCATTTGCATCCAAACGAGCCTTTCTGATACACGGGAACACCTCCTCGTCTCACACATGGGAGACAGTGGCCCAAAGCCTGGCCAAAGCTGGTTGGATCATGTTCCCCTGCACATTCCGTGGTATGGTCTCATCGGTTCTTTGTTCGTCCAGGCTTCTTTGTGACAGCACCAAACATGGTGGGACATGGTAATCGACAGACCGACGATTTCCATCTCCGCACGTTCGCTCAAGACCTGTACTCGACGTATTTCGCAAGTGGAATCACCTACGACGTGATCATTGGACATTCCCTCGGGGGAACTGTCACGCTCGCGCTCCTCCCGCTGCTGCCCGTCCCAGGAAACCAGAACAACGTAAAGGCGAAGGCGAAGACGGCAGTGATTCTCGTCGATCCAGGGATCGAATTCAGCGATCGGGTGTTGGATGAATTCGACACGCGGTATGGCGCCGAGATACGGCATGTGCGCAGCGTTGAAGCGCACATGGCGGACCATCCGACGTGGACACGCCAAGACACGGTGTCGAGAGTAGTGGCGCTACACATGGCTCAGAGGGAACTACCGAAACGGATATTCAAGGTGAAGAGCGACCATCGCAAACGTGATGGAGCTAGGGTTATGATCATGATCTCCTGCTTACCCTGTTTTTTTCCCCGTCCGACGCAGGACATCAAACCGTTTGCGTACAAACATTTGTTTTATGCGATGCCGCCGCACGTCGAGATGACGGTCTTGATTGCGGATCCGAAGCTGGGTGCAGTCTGTCCACCAGAGCTGGTGCCCGCTCACCCTCAGATTCGGCGTGTAATTACGGTCCAGGGGAGTAGTCATTGGATACAGTACGAAAATCCCGAGGTGATCGTGAAGACGGCCGTGGATGAGGTGGAGAGACTTCGACCGGGCCGAGTCGCCGCAAAGTTGTAGTTGACTTTAGTTCGATTTGAATATTTTTTGGTTGAGGGGGGTCGATTTTCCGTTTTCGTGTGTCATCCCCTCGTCGTCGCGCTCAGCAAACTCGACGATGCTCAGCGCAGTTGCGGCACGCAAAGCGGCGAAAAAAGCGGCGGAGGCATCCGTTGCGCCGTCTTCCAAACCCCCATCACCACCGTCCTCATCCCAGTCACCCTCACCGCTGCCAAAACCACCGACCTCGAAGAGGAAACCCCGTGTCTCCTCCAAAGCTGGTCCATCGAAAAGTAAAAAGGCCAAGGCCGTTCATGCGCCTGCAAAGCCTAACCGAATTGCACGCTACTTTGATCCAGGCGACCCGTCCGACGTGTTACGCGACGGAGCCGCAGTCGACAATGCCACTTCCAGGATGGAAGTCAGCTCGGAGTCGGATTCTTCGTCTGGAGAGGAGGAGATGGAGATGGAGATGGATATTCCGCAGCCTGTTGGACTCTCGTCCGTCTCCGTCACGAGAGACAAACGCGCCTGGTCGCCAAGTCGACCCATATCGGATTCATCGGACGACGAAGAGCCTGGCCCGTCTGGCTCGTTCGATCCCGCTAGTTATCTGACCCCGTCAACATCGAGAAAACCTGAGCCTCTGCCTCTGTCCACATTTCGCCCAGTGCCCGACCGTAACGTCTATCCAGTACCGGATGCGACCAGCGGGAAGGCGCGCATCCTGATCCTTCAACCCAACGAGACGCTCGCGCTCGTAGGAACGTATTCGTTCTGTGTTTTACAGGGCGGCCTCTCCCTTCTAGGTGCCAAGTTATCGCCGTCTAACACCAAATACATCGTCTTCGCTCCCCGGTCCTCGCCAATACCTGTCTTGTCATGGGCTACATTGGATCGTCAGGGTTCTTGCACATTTCCGATTCCACCTGCCATCCGACAACAAGCAAACTCCACTGCAATATTGGTCGAATACGTTGATACCGGTGTCGAAGGCCTCGGACGGATATGCAAAGTATTTGAGAATGTCTTCAAGCCACCTCGAGGGTCGGATGCCGTCCCAGGTGTCGACCTCTCAAGAATACACATTGTACGTTACGACAGCCTGAACTGTGCTGTCCAACTAATTCATTTCTTGAAAGGTCAACTACGGTACCAAGGATATTCATCCGTTTGTGCTTCCGACCTCTTGGGAGGCTGCGCTTGCATCTGTTGACGAGCATCCAGACTTGGAGATGAGCACTGCGCCGGTGTGTTTGGTGAAAGGACCGAAGAAGAGCGGGAAGAGTACATTGGCGCGAACGTTGGTGAATCGCTTGCTGAGTCGGTCAGTGTCCATGTGCGTATGTTGTATATGTTTTCTCATCGTCTCCGTCTATCAAGATATCGTCGAGTCGCCTTCCTCGAATGCGACTTGGGTCAATCCGAGTTCACGCCAGGGGGTTTGGTGGCGCTCAACCTAGTGGAAAATTATACCTTTGGTGAGTCGATCCGTACCCAATCGCATAGTTGGTTGAGGATGGTAAACCGCTTGTTTTTACAGGACCTCCATTCACGCATCCGAGTTTACCCCACCGTGCACACTACATCGGATCCACCTCGCCGCGCGCGAGCCCTTCACACTATCTACACGCGATCCAATCATTGTTGGAGACCTACAAGCTGGATTTACAGTTTCATGTACCTGTGGACGAACCTTTGCCTGGAGACGAGCGCATATATGATGCCATCCCGCTCGTGGTGAATACGATGGGCTGGACTAAAGGGCTTGGTGCAGACCTGAACGCGCGGATCGAAGAGTTTATCGAACCCTCGCATACACTCGAAATTGATGGCGCTGAAGAGAGGGGTTGGCCGGCACCGATTCAGTCGCAACATGTCCCGCAAGTCTCAACCATCATGCCATTCATGCAAACTAGTGTTAGGCGATGTGTCAAGGTTGAGGCCGTCCAGACAGAGATGACAAACCCATACTACACCGCGACGGACCATCGCCATCTCAACATCTTATCGTACTTCCACGCGGTGTTTCCTGAACTGCCGACTTCTTCGTTATCAGGACTGGTACTCAAACAAATAATTGCTACTAGCTGGGATACGTTGCTGCCGCTCTGTGCGCGGTATCCTTACGAAGTGGATTATACGCAAGCGTTTGATCATGTCTACTTGACCGGACCGGGGTATGAAGATGTGGTACCGTCGGAGCTGACACGGGTACTCAACGGCGCTATCGTCGGGCTTGTCTCGGGTAGTCCCGCCAACACTTTTGCTCAATCCACACAATCGACGTCCGCAGAAACATCTTGTCTGTCGTACACGCCTGCTGAGCCGCCTCCCGATCCGGCGCTCTCGACGTGCCACGGCCTCGCGGTGATTCGAGGGATACCGCTCTCGCTCAACCCGCGGTCGCCGCACATGCACATTCTTACTCCACTTCCAACGGGACTCCTCGCTCAAACACGTGTACTTGTGAAAGGCGAGATGGAACTGCCGATATGGGGCATGCTCGACTTTCGGGAGGACGACGAAGGTCGGGTGGCGGGTGTCGAAAAGGGTCATGTGCCGTACCTGCAGTGGGGCAAGGGGGAGGGTGTCGGGAGTGAGAAGCGACGGGTGAGGCGGAATTTGATGCGGAAAGGACAGATGTAGCACATATGATGGAGTATCGCTTGAGCATGGACGTGGTCGACGATCATGATGGTGGTGAGCTCGCAGATCCTACTCCAATTTATGTCACAGCATTCACTTTGTCTCTTGCGACCTTCCTCTCTCCAGGCTTGTATTGTAGACATTACTTCTGAAATTGCGATGGTCGTAAAGGCGATGCACGTGGAACTCTCGGTGTCACGACGGTTGTGCCAGGACGCAGTTGCCGTATTCCATCGTCTTAACCGCTCGATTAGTCAAAAAGCCGGATTCTAAGGCCTATCCCACATTGTCCCTGGCAGACTTTTCTTGCAGGGAAAGCAAACCAATGTCGCCGCCGAGCGACGCCACCACAGAAGGACCAGTCCTGCGGATCATGGATCTCCGACTCTGATGACCGAGATACAAACTCGAACAGCGGCACGTCCAAGCAAAGTCTACCTGCTGAGTACCTTCCCACACCCGGTGTCCGACGCGCTGCTTTGCATCCGTTCACCCTTGTACGCTGGTTGCCAATTCAGCCAGTCCCTAACGTGACTTGTGCTATGACATAGGTACACAGCATGTCCTTCACTGCCCAGACGAGACCGGCTCCGGATAGATTCGGTCAGAAATGCATTCGGGCCAACCGCCATAATAATTGACTCGTCTTTCTTATCGCAAAGTTTCAGGTCTGGTTTGAGGCAACTAAAGACGAAGACCAACTTATCTTGCCCTATGACGTATCAAGTGTGTCCTTCACTACCCAAGACAAGGCCGATTCTGAATAGATTCGGTCAGAAATGCATTCGGGCCAGCCGCCGCAGAGTTGAGTCTTGACTGGTCAGCCGCTGCTGGGCGGACGGTCAGCATCCCGATCCTCAAGGGTATAAAATCCCTCGCTGCTAGACATGCAAGGTTAGCTTTTTTGTCGTTCTCTCCCTGCTCATCCTCGCCTTTGACGCCCAGAGTAACGACTGAAATTGCCAACCGCCGTCATGACCCCCAAGGAGGGGCATGTACCACGTACCGTACGTCGTTCCCGTGCTGCCTCGTATGCGATTTGCTCATGAAGCTAACTTAGAAACTTAGACGACGGCAAGACCCAAGCCATTCGTGGTCACCAGCGTGGTCACTGAACGGTACACTCCGACGACAAGGAAGATGCCGTTGTTGTGAAGCTACCACTGCGAACTCCGCCCTCGCGGCCAAGCAAGGAACGACCATCGGTCCCTCGTTGGGTCCCGACGAATCAGATCTCCCGACCTGGTTCTTTACCAGCTGTCGTTCCGAAGGTGGAGCTGCGCCGCCCCTCGTCTAAGCCGATGCCAGCCTAGCCAACTACCGAGTCCGCGCACCCTCAACCCTCAAGTCCTGAACTCACTGGCAACCGACACTCACGAGGCGACTTTCCTGCGCCATTTGACAATCATCCCCGGATCCACGGTCACTTTGGAAACGGGTTTAGTCAACTACCGAGTCTGGGTACGATAGAGTTCCTGACACAAGAGCTCTTACGATACCCCATCGACCATCGTTCGACGAGGTTCACGACTGCCAACTTTCCTCAAGTCGATGACGTCACTTGTCCTCTCGCTTGATGATTCTCTCGCCTCCTGTTGCTTATGCGACCCCTGATGGTATGACCCCACCCATCTATGAATACCACGACTCACTGTCCACTTTTTCAGCTTCGAATACCGTGCCTATGTCCCCATGACAAGTCTTATGATACCGATCCCAGACACCAGCTAGTTTCAACCGTGTTGGATATCCGCATCCATTCGACCCGAACGATACGACCCCCCAAAAGATTACCGCTATGTTCCCTGACGATATCCCTCCTTCCTATCGAGTTTCTGAGTGCCATGTTCTCTCCAATATTCCAAATACCGACCGTTTTTTCGACCTTTGCCAATGTCAACACCATCACACGCAAGACTCGCACATACCTCTGAGAACTCCTCGAAAAAGCTGACCACCGATTGTCTCCACTCTGACGACCTCGTCGCCCTTTGCACACGCCGCAGTACCTCCCAGACCTAGTAGAAACCACCAGCAGCGTGACCATCCGCCTCGCCACCACTTCCAACCCCCTTCCTTCATCACACGCCTTCTTCAAGTTCCCTTCCCCTCTTCCGATAGCCTGCACACGCCTTCTCTCCAGCACGCCCACTTAGGGCGCGGAGAAAGGTCGCGGGCGGTGGTGGCGAATTGGTGTTCTCGCTCTGACCTGGTTTGACCGATCTGGTGCCACTCCATCTTTGCTGCTACGAATGCACTGTACTCTGCAATGAGGTTCGGTACGGACAAAGCGACAACGATGATGACGGAGACTCGAGAGTCGGGACGCGTTCGTGCGAGTCCGAACGGAGATGGTGGGGACGGGCTGGACAAGGTTGACGGCAGTTGATAGTAGTTGGAGGCTCGGATAAGGTGGGCGATGTCAATGGCAGTGCAATGACACGCGTCTGTTCGAGGTTGGTCCTGGGCAATCCTCCGGTCGTGTGAGACTTGGTCTAGTTGGACGACGTCAAGGTATGGCCTTTGGAGCTGGTCAGACAAGGTCAACGATGATCATTCCCGTCACACAAGGGGCGATGTTGGGCCACGTTTATAGCGATATCGAGGTGGGGTGGTCGGAGCTGGACAGCGCTTGATGTCCGTCGTGGGCTGTGGCTGGGACTCGTGGTGAGTAGTTCTGGACGAACGTTGGTTCGGGCTCAGGTTCGGTGTGGGTCGAGTTCAGGAGAGGTCTAGGGCGATCCTTGCCTCCACCTCTTGACCTCCCTCGGGGCGTCGGAGTCAAGCACTCAGTGGAAGGTCATCTGGTCCATTTTCCTTGTTCATTTTCGTGACCAGTTGCACTCACTTTTCAATTCTTCCCTTAGTAACCCCCCTTCTTTCTCGTGCATCAGTGGTTCCCAAGTTTGTAGCTTTTTCTTCCTGGTTCCAGTATTGCATTTGCCTCAGTTTGATTGCACATTCATGTTTCCTGCTGCCTGCAGCCTCTCTGAGGCACCTCTGTTCCTCTTTTTGACTCCTTGCCTGCATATAGCATAGTGTCCGTGTATCCAGTATCCAGTATCCGGCATACTTAGGGTTGCCAATCCAACGTCATATTTTCGACTCGGAAACACTGCGACAGAATGCAACTTCATGCTGACACGGGCATCCAGAAAGCTACCAGCTGATACACATCCTGGGAGTTGCTGAATCAACCGGCTTCGACTTGCAGTCTCTCTAACCCCATCCACAGCCGCATCTTCAGAACCATGTCGGGATTCTCGTGCTGTAGCCTGTTATCCAATGACTGATCCTTCTGAGCGTGATTACACCCCATCGGCCGAATCTGACAATCTACTAAAAATGCTACATCGATCAGACTGCTGTATTTAGAAGAGAATGTACCACACAAATTGTCGAGAAAGACGTCTAGATGTCCAACTTCATACACAACATAATATCCAGTAATTACTAGATATAATTCAATTGTTGCAATTGATCAAAGCCTAAGGTTACAGCTGTGGGATAGGCTCTGGGCTTGATGTTTCATATTTGTCAGCTGAGACCCAATCACCGCCTCTCGGTGACCATGTATGACATCACTCTGCTCAGCCACTGTAAGTGAAACAATCATGATAAGGTAAAGGTACTAGTAAAAGGTAAAATGGGGTAGATAGGGGAATACCCTGTAACAATATTGCATTGCTGACTGTGACAGATGGTCATGAGCAAGGGGTAGTGCTCCAGACTCACAAGTTTGTGGAGTGTCAGGAGGGAGGGAATGGGCTATTTAGCAAGGTATGTATATACAATGAGGTGACACTAACACTGATGGAACTTGTTTGCAGTCCATTGGATCTTATTGTTACTTGGGCTTCTGTTCTTGTATTGCCACTGTTAACCCATTGATACATGTGATGTTGATCTATCAGACTCAGATGGTGATGTTTACCTTGCAAGTACAGAATGAGAAGCAGACCTTGCCAGTGATATAGATACTACTAGTAGAGATAAACTACAATGAGGCATTTTTATGCAAAATTTAAGATATTAGCTTGATAAAATAACAGCTAATATTTCCATAATATTCCTTGCTTGATGTTTGCATGCCAACAAAGAGCACATCACATAGATGGGCCTGCCCATGGCCCTCATCATCAGCATGGCATGTCTGGGTGTGGCACTTTAAAGAACTTAGAAGTGTGATGACTTGTCCCCTCAGTCATTCAGAATAAGCACAATATTAATACTATTGGTATGCTCATTGTGCAGGTTCACAGCTAATTGAATAACCACCCATATCTTCCAAGGTGTGCAAACAGATGAGCCACTTCCAAACTGGAACACTTTTTCCAAATCCTCATAACCAGTACCATTCAGTACTCCAACTCTTCCTTCAAATCCTAATGGTTGATGCCACTTGCTATGAGATAAAGTTAGTATGTGAAAAACTATATCACTCCACTACCTACATAAGGGATGGTGCAAGATTACATCCATGACAAATTTTGCTTTTTCCTCCATCCCATTAGTGGCAGAATATTTGACAAAGCCCTCATCCAGTTCTTTGGATACCTCAGCAGATACTCCAGATGCTTGATACCTTTGTACTGCCAAGGAAAAAGGGTCTTTACTTTTGTTTTGGACCAGAGTAAAGGAATATTGAAGGAGTAGCAAAAAATCTATTAAGGTATGTAGGTATGTATAGAGTTATTAAAATGAAGATTTGATTAACTTACCAATGCCATTTTGAAGGATCTCTTTCTTTGTCTTGCCTGGTTTCTTAGTCTGAAATACATGCAAAGTTGGTATAATAAACATATTTCCAAGAATAGACATGCCATGGAAATTGACTCTCCTGTTTGGGGAGAGTCCTGGAAGACATGAAATTATTTTAACAAATACATGGTAAAAATAGATGACAAAAGACTTACTAGGTCAGACTGAGGATTGGTGAGAATCTGGATGATATTAGTTGTAATATATAGAGCTCGAGGGTAAAAACTGACTGTCTATTCAAACTATAAATAAGAATATTTAAATTATTACACAGATATCTTACCTGCTGGATGCCAACAAGGCACAAATGTAAACAACTCGAGAATATTGAATTACAATATGTAACTTACATCCTATAGGTATATCAATCCATGGCAGTACAGTTCCCAGAATTGGCAATATAATACTTACCAGCTATATATAATTTAAGAGATAAAAGAATTGTGCCAAATTTGATGATAATAATAATGAAATGATGTATTTCATTAGCAAAATGGAGATGTCCATTGTAAAGCAGATTACTTACATTCTATTTTGTACAAAGCATTAGAGGAAGGCATATGTATGTATATTGGTGATCCAATTTATCAATACACATTATATTCTTACCCTCTGTGAAAATAAAAGTTAATATTTACCAATAAATCACATTCTTGCAGTCATTTGAAAGGAAATCACTTACATCCTAGCAATAGAAAAGTGGTAGAAGGAGTGCACATGAATTGATCAATAACTAATATTATCTTATGCAAATAGTAGAAGCACTTACAAACTATTAGTGGACCAGCCATGAAAGCAAACAAATGCAGAGACATCAGCAGCAGCACTCTCATTTATGTATGTAAATGCACATTAGACCACTTACTTGCTATTAATGGGAGAACAAGAGTGATCATGCTGATGAGTAGCATGCTCATTTCAAATCTACATCAGATCACTTACTTCCTATCAATGGGGGAGTAGGAGGTACATGTTCAGCAGGATTAGTATTTCAAATCTATATTAGACCACTTACTCGCTATCAATGAAAGAGTAAGAGGAATGCTAATGAGCAGCATTCTCACTTCAAATCCACATCAGACTACTTACAGCCTATCAATATAGGAGCATAAGGAGGCATGTTAATAAACAACATTCAGCTGATTTCAAATCCACATTGGGCCACTTACAAACTACCAATGGAAATGCAGGAGAAGGTATGCTGATTAGCATATTCTTATTTCAAATCCCTATCATATCACTTACATCCTATAAATGGAAAAGATGGAGGAGGCATGCTGATGAGCAGCATTCACATTCAAATCCACATCAGAACACTTACTTGCTACCAATGAAATAGCAAAAGGAGGCATAGTGATTAGTAGCATCCTTATTTCAAGCCCATATCAGACCACATACAAGCTATCAATGGGAGAGTAGGAGGCATTCTGATCAGCAGCATTCTTATTTCAAATCCACATTACATCACTTACTTGCTATTAATAAAAGAGCAGGAGACATATTATTCAGTACCATTCTTGTATTAGATCAACATCAAATCACTTACTTCCTATCAATGGGAAAGTAGGAGTAAATATGTTGATTAGCAGCATTCTTATTTCAAAACCACATCAGACTACTTACTTCCTATTAATGAAAGAGCAAGGGGAGCCAGGCTGTTTAGCAACATTCTCATCTCAGAGCCATACCAGACCACTTACTCGCTATCAATAGAAGAGTAGGAAGATAAATACTGATCAGTAGCATTCTCATTTCAAATCCACATGTGGAAACTCACTTGCTATCAATAGAAGTGCAGGTGCCAGAAGGCATGCTGGTTAGTACTGTGCCCATTTTAAATCCATCTCAAATCACATACTTCCTATCAACAGGAAGCAGAAAGAGAGATACTGATAAGCAGCTTTCTCATGTTAAATACACATAAGAAAATCCACTTGCTATTAATGGAAGTGAAGGAGAAGCCATGCTAATCAGCAGCATTCTCATTTCAGATCTACATCAAACCACTTACCAACTATCAATGGAAGAGCATGAGGATGCTGATCAGCAGCATTCTCATTTCAAATCCACATCAAACCACTTACTTCCTATCAATAGGAGTAGATGAAAAATGCTGATCAATAGCATTCATATTTGAAAACCATATCAGACACTTACATGCTATCAATGGAAGAGCAGGAGGAGGTAATGCTAATCAGCAACATTCTGATGTCAAAAAGACATCAGAGCACTTACAGGCTAGCATTTGAAGAGTGGGAGACATATACATTAACTTTGTTTTCATTTCAGATTGACATCAGACCACTTACCACCTATGAATGGAAAATCAGGAGGAAGTATGCTAATTAGCAGCATTTTCTTTTTAAAATTACATCAGAACACTTACATACTATCAATGGGAATGCAGAGGAGGCAGGCAGGCATATTAGCAGCATTCTCATTGTAAATCCACATCAGATCACTTACAAGCTATCAATAGAAAGGCAGGAGAAGGCATGCTAATCAGCAGCATTCTTATTCCAAATCCACATTAGACCACTTACACACTATTACTGGGAAAGTAGGAGAATGCATGCTGATCAGTAGGGCTCACATTTCAAATATACATCAATCCACTTACACACTATAAATGGGATGGTAGGAAGAGGCATGCTGATCAGCAGCATTCTCACTTCAAATCCACATCAAATCACTTACACACTATCAATAGGACAATGGAATGCATGCTGTCAGCAGCATTTTCATCTCAAATCTACATCAGAGCACTTACACACTATGCATGAAAGAGTAGAAGGAGGTATGCTGATCAGCAGTATTCTTATTTCAAATCCACATCAGACCACTCACAGCCTATAAATGGGAGAACAAGAGGAGGCATGCTGATCAGCAGCATTCTCATTTCAAATCCACA
This sequence comes from Boletus subluridellus, assembly GCA_038092575.1. Lineage (NCBI taxonomy): Eukaryota > Fungi > Basidiomycota > Agaricomycetes > Boletales > Boletaceae > Boletus > Boletus subluridellus. The sequence goes on along the minus strand of JBBPQN010000011.1, from coordinate 5,461 downwards.
ATAGAACACTTACATACTATCAATGAAAGAGTAGAAGGAGGCATGCTAATCAGCAACATTTTTATTTCCAATCCACATCAAAATACTCACAAGCTGTTGATGGAAGAGTAGAAAAAGACATAGTGATCCATAGCATTCTGAATTCAAATCTATATCAGACCACTTACAAGCTGTCAATGGAAGAGTAGGAAGAGGCATGCTAATTAGCAATATTCTCATTTCAAACCACATTACTGGCAGACCACTTACAAGCTATTAATGGAAGAACAGAAGAAGGCATGCTGATCAGTAGTGTTCTCATTTTGAATCCACATCAAACCACATACTCCCTATCAATGTGAGAGCCAAAGGCAGGCTAATCAGCAGCATTTCCATTTCACATCCACATTAGACCACTTACAAGCTATCAATTGCAAAGCAAATGGAGGCATACTAATTAGCATTATTCTTATTTCAAGTCCATATCATGCCACCTACAGGCTATTAATGGGAGAGTAGGCAGAGGCATGCAGATGAGTAGCATTGTCATTCCAAAGTCATTTTGGACCACTTACTCCCTATCAATAGGATGGTAGGAGGAGGCATGCTGATTAGCAGCATTCTCCTTTCACAATCACATCAAACCACTTACAGCCTATTAAAGCAAGGGTGGGAGGAGGCATGCTGATCAGTAGTATTCTTCATTTAAATTAAACCATTTACAGCCTATCAAAGTGAGGGTAGGAGGAGGCATGTTGATCAACAGTATTATCATTGGAAATCCACATTAGACCACTTACAGCCTATTAATGGAAGAGCAGCATGCAGCATGCTGATAAGCAGCATTCTTATTTCAAATCCACATCAGACAACTCACACACTATCAGTGAAAGAGCAGTAGAAGGCATGCTGATTAGCAGCATTCTCATTTCAGATCCACATCAAAACACTTACAAGCTATGAATGGAAGGATAGGAGAACACATGCTGATTAGCAGCTTTTTCATTGTAAATCTACACTAGACCACTCACAAGCTACAAATAGGAGAGGGGCAGGAGCCATGCTGTTGAGCAGCATTCACATATCAAATCCACATCAGACCACTTATGTTGTGAGATGACTTGAGCAAACACTGGCGAGACTCTACTGGGGCTACACCAAACCAATTGATAAAAGAGAAAGCAGAGGTTAGAGAGTAAGAGGCGATGTCTTCCTTAATCAACTCGCAGGGACGTAGGCCACAAGTGACAAATGGATTAGACTGGGGAGTCCAGTCAAGTACAGCTACTTTATATATGTTACAGGACAGCGCACAGACCATAGGGTCCATGGGAAAGACTACTGGATTTAGATAGATGAAAGAAGGGTTCATGAGAGAAGAAGAATGATGATGGGAAAGAAGAGCGGAAATTAATAAGACGTGTGTGCAACGTGTTTGTCTAGACCATAGGTCACATGTAGTTTCCCATGGTCACGTGCACATCACGTGACTTCGAAGTCTGAAGGTTTGTAAAATATTGCACAAATATGCTAAGTTAAAAATGTTTGAAAATATAGTATATCATAATACTACTCCCTCTTTAAGACTCGAATTCCAGGCGAGTCCCATGATAATTAGTTTCAGTAAAGTTTTCGTAACGAGTGAAGAATGAAGAGAAATCTCCGATGGTAAGGCCACGAAGTTTCTGAGGAGCCGAGGGGTTCTTTTTATGGAAATTGGTAACTGCCTGAGGGGCAGTATTGATTATGTCACCTGATTCCCATGTCCTATTGGATTTGTCGTAACCTTTCCAATGTATGAGATATTGAAGCTGGTGGCCTTTGAGACGAGATACCGCAATGTAATCAATCTCAAATTGCTCTACTCCTTCTTCGTCTACTTCTATTGCATCAGGGCATGAAACTGGTTGACCCGGAAGGGTTGCCCGATATGGTTTAACGCGTGAGATGTTGACAGTAGGGTGGATATGAATAGAGTTAGGCAATTTAAGTTTAACGGCGTTAGGAAGGACTTCAAGGATTTCATAAGGACCAATCCATTTTTGTGTCAACTTCTTTGCCATATAGGGGAGCTTCAAATGTTCGGCAGATAACCAAACTTGTTGTCCTTTCTCGTAATTGGGAGCTTCAGAGCGTTTAGACTCCGACTGCTTCTTCATTCTTTCTCGTGCTTCCTCCAATGCATCTTCTACTTCTTAATGGCTTTTTCCCATCTCCATGCCAAATTCTTTTCCCATGCCTTTAGCCTTTCCTTCAAAGCCCATGCGAGGGGCGTAGTTTCGTGTGATATTGAAAGGAATAGTGCCGGTAGTGGTGGTAAGGGAATTGTTGTGATGGAACTGAGCGACTTTGAGCCAATCAGCCCATTCGGTCTGTCGTTTAGCTATGTAAGAGCGGAGATATTGTTCTAGTTCTCTGTTGATACGCTCCATTTGTCCATCGGTTTGTGGGTGGTAGGCGGTGGAGATTTTCTGGGAAATAGAAAGAAGATTACATAATTCAGAAGTAAAGTCCGAAATGAACTGGGGTCCTCGATCAGAAACGATTGTAGAAGGAAGTCCGTGGATACACCAAATATTGTCTCTGAAGATAACGGCTAAGTCCTTTGAAGAAACTGTATCATAAGTGGGAATAAAAACAACTTCTTTTGAAAATCGATCAATGACAACGCAAATGGCAGTGTAACCGTGGGAAGCGGGTAATCCTGTAATGAAATCGACAGATAAATCTTCCCATGGTTGTTTAGAAGCAGGTAAAGGAAGGAGTTTTCCTGCCGGTGCCTTTGACTTTCCCTTTGTTTGGGCGCACACTTGGCAGCTATCTACATAATTTTTAATGTCTTTTGTGACACCAGGCCACGAGAAATGTCAGGTGAGAAGATGAGAAGTGCAAGCTTGTCCGGAGTGTTCACTGATAGGTGAGTCATGACAAATAGTAAGAAGTTCTGTATGTAATGGTTCGGGAACAAAGACTTTGTTTTTGTTGTTTTTGAAAATATAGTAATCGTAATCGTAAGTGTATTCGTTGAAGGATTCTTCTCGTATTTTTTCTGATTCTTTTATGATTTTTTCGTAAAAGGAAGATGAAAGTTCGACATTGTTAATGAACAGAGAAGGAGGTAAAATGGTAATGTTCTGGTTGTGATCTGTGACAGCATCACCATGGTCCGGTCGGCGAGATAAAGCATCTGCTCGGCCATTCGATGTACCAGGTTTATAAATAAAAACGTAATTGAACTCCTGAAGAAGTGCATGCCAACGAGCTTGACGACCAGATAAGGTTTGGGGTTTCTTCCAATATTCGAGATTCTTGTGATCTGTCCAGATCTCGAAACCTTCCCTACCGATTAGGTAGTGTCGCCATTCTTCTAATGCTCGAATGACTGCCAAGAGTTCTTTGTCATAGATAGGGTAATTGTGCTCAGCGCTGTCGAAAGAGTGGGAAATGAAGGCGCAGGGTCTCCAGAGACCGTCATCACATTTGACTGAGAGCACAGCCCCTGTGGCGATATCCGAGGCATCTGTTTCAAGATGCATTTCTTTATCTCGATCTGGGTAAGCCAACAGGGGTGATTCCTTGAATTTTGCTTTTAAGGAATCAAATGCGACTTGGTGCTTTGGTTCCCATTTGAATAGAACATCCTTCTTGGTAAGGTTGTTCAATGGGCGAGCGATATCTGCGAAGCCTTCTATGAATCGTCGATAATAGTTACAAAGTCCGAGGAAGCCTTGCAGTTGTTTGAGGTGTGTGGGAACCGGCCAGTCCAATACTCCAGACACCTTCTTTTCCTGCATTTCTACTCCCTCTTTAGATACTACCATACCGAGAAAGTCCACTTTGTCCTTTGAGAAACTACATTTTTCTGGTTTTACGTAGAGATCGTTTTGGCGAAGACGGGAAAGCACCTCCTTTACTATTTCCTCATGCTCTTCCTTGGTCTTGCCTTTAGTAAATATCATACAGTCATCGATATAGATAACGAGTACGGCATACATGTCATTAAATATATCGTTCATCATTTGTTGAAAAGTGGGGGGTGAGTTAGTCATCCCGAAATACATAACGGTTGGTTCATATGCGCCTATGGGAGTAACGAAGGCTCCCTTCCACTCGTCTCCTTCTTTAATTCGCACGTTGTTGTAACCCCATCGAAGGTCAAGGGCTGTAAACATGTCTGCGCCCTTAAGGCGGTCAATCAACGTGGAAATAAGAGGAAGAGGATAGGCATTCTTTATAGTGCCTTCATTTAAATATCGATAGTCCATTACGAGTCTCTTTTTTCCGTCTTTTTTAGGTATGAAGAATACTGGTGCCGTTTGAGGGGACTTCGAGGGTCGTATATAACCCTTTTTGAGTTCTTTTCTGATGAATGTGCATACTTCGTCCATTTCCGCATCCGATAAGGGAATTACTCTACCCTTTTTGGGAGTGAAGTCTGGTTTCAGATCTATCGCGTGATCCCAGGGTTTTCATTCCGGCATTCTTTCGGATTCGTTCTCGGAAAATACGTCAAGGAAGTTGTGATATGTTTCAGGCACTTTCTCCTTGAGTCCTTCTTCTATACTATGATTATAAATAAGCTTGATAGGTTCGTTGAAAGGTCCATCACCCATAATGCAACAGTAGGGTGTGCAACGAGGGAAAGAAATAGTTTTAGTGACCCAATCTATAGTGGGATTATGCCGAGCCAGCCAATCATAACTGACAATGAGGCGGTGGGTTCCTAGTTTAGAAACGTAGGCTTCCAGGACCTCGTAATGGCCGGCAATCCCAATAATTAAAGTGACAGCGTGGGTTACCTGGCCTATTGCTCCATTAGAGCCATCAGCATTTTTTACCGAAATAGGGTTAGTGATTCTATAAGTAGGAATACCGTGAGAGAGAACATAGTCCTTGTCAATAAAAGTGTGAGATGCGCCTGAATCTAGAAGGGACTTAAATGATTGAGATCGCCAACTTCCATCTTCATAATTCAGTACATGTGTCTCAAGTGACATTTCACCACCGAATGACAACGTGCTTGTGTGAATAGAAATAGATGTGGGAGAGTTGAGGGATTTATAGATAGGAGAATTTCTTACTTGGCGAACAAGAGAATTAAGCACGCTTTGTTTTAATTCTGGTGCCACGCTCATACTTTGTTGAGTTGCTCTTTCAGAATGGGGAATAATATTGTCAAGAAGATCATCCAAGGTACATACAGGAAAATCTGACTCATCGCAGTCAACAAGATTGGTAGAGATATTACAAGAGGAAAGAGAAACAGAAGGAGAAACGTAATTGTCCAGTCCATGAACACCCTCATCGTTCACAGACTTATTTAATTTAAAGAAGAGGCTGCCTTCTGCCTGGCTTCTACTTCGAACTTGTCTCTGTAGAAGGCTTCGGCTTCTGCCAAATAGAAGGACGGTGTTGCCGCTTGTTGAGCGACAACCGGGGGATCGGACGGGACGGGAGCGGCGGTTGGAGGAGGGGGGAGGGG
>JBBPQN010000010.1:0-48996 GCA_038092575.1 Boletus subluridellus | reverse complement strand
CTGTGGAGGACTGGACTAGGGTCATCTGGTCAGATGAGACCAAGATCAACAGGATTGGGTCAGATGGAAGGAAGTATGTATGGAAAGTGGCAGGAAAACCTTTGCAAGACAAGGAAGTACAGGGGACAGTCAAGTTTGGAGGAGGTTCCTTGATGGTTTGGGGATGCATGGGTTGGAATGGAGTGGGCATTCTTGCAGAGGTGGAAGGGAGGATGAATGCTGAGCAGTATGTCTCCATTTTGGAGGATAATCTGCTTCCTACCATGGAACTACCCAGCATCTTCATAATGACTTTCCCACAGAAGCCAACATTGCCTCTTTTATTTCCTATCTACAGGGTGTTATGCTAATGTGTAGAACCTAGTTGAAGCACACACTCAGGTGTAGTGTGAAGACACTTAGATATTTAAGAGTCTTGCTATGACTAATTGAAAGACTAATCACTTGCAGAATGACCAGACTCTAGCAAGTATATTGCATAGAACTAGATGTTGAACTATAATACAAAGGTGAGCTATCTATACTAGCAGAAAAGGCACACAGACCATGGGCGCACAGACCATCTGGGTAAAGGGGAAAATAAGGTGGTGTAAGAGAATTGCCTAGAAAAGATTAATCATCCAAAGAGAGTAAGTCATTTGTAAATGTGGCATAGTATGAGGTAATAACCATAAGGGTGTATGCCTCTCATGTCTAAGAAGGTGAATGCACAAGAGCATAGTTAGAAGGATAAAGTGGAAGAAAATCCATAACATTACCCCCTTCATATGGAAGAGACCCTGACTCTTCCTCTATATTCTCCAGTTCCAACTGCATTAGCTTGTCACCCTCCTCAATCCCTACCTGATTGGTCTCCCTCATTGATCTCATAGTTGGTGGGGTCATGGTCCCAGTTGATCCACTTGTTGTCACAGAAGATGCAGTTGTCAGTGATGTGCCCAATCTTGCCAGAGAGAATAGACTCAGCAAGGGCATTGAGCCTAGAGGTGTCCAGGGGAGGCAGTGTTGCAGTATGGGCAAATGTACTGTAAGCAGTTGACATGAAAGTGGTCAGTACTGTGGCACTCATAGCACTGGAGGCAGTGGTGGGTAGGAACATGAGGCCAGGAAGGGGATTGGGCCACTGATGGAGTGGTGGGTTGATGACCAATGGCTGAGAGGGCCATGGTAATGGGGTGAGTGGGGGTGGCAATGGCAAGGGGTCCTGGGGTGGGAATGTGATGGGGAGAGTGGAAATGGGCCATGTTTCCTTGTTGATTTCTTGGGTCCACTAGAGGGCCCAGTGGGACAAGGATGGTGGTCCCAAGGCTGAGGCATTGTTGTTCCTCCTGAGAGAGGCAGGCTTGATGAATCCACCAAAGAGTGGAAGGTGGGGTTGTTGTCAATGTAGGGGCTGGCATCCCCTCATCGACACTGATTCAAAAGGATTTGAGGGACTCAAACCAAGCCCTCAAAGGAGATCCTGTCCTATGGGTGATGGTCACACTGGAGGAAGAAAAAGGGGAAACTGGAGTGGAAGTAGGAGAGGGGGAGGTGGACCAACCATTAATCCCTTTGTAAGTGTCTCCATGGTTAGATGGTTGGGGAGTGGGAGCAGCAGGGATGTTGAGGGGGTCTTGGGAGAAATAGATCTCTCATTCCAGCTCTGACATAGATAGGATGAGAGGGTGGAGAATGGGGAGACAAAAAGAGGGGGAAGTGCATCAATGACCACACTGAAACCTTGGTTTCAAAGTAAATCTAATGTGAGGGCTCTCACCTCAGCAATGGCCCCATTCAAGGAGGTGGCATATACAGGTTAGGTTACTATTTTAAAGAAAAGAAGTGCCACACCTGCAGCATCAATAGTTTTGAGACAAGGAGCATAAATTACCCCCTTTGTGAGGCCATGGTTGACCACAATCATAACAGAGTCAAAGCCAAGGGCTGGGGGGAGACCTGTAATAAGATCCATTGAAATGGATTGGAAGGACTGGGTAGCCAGGGACAGAGGGGGGTAAGGGGTGGCACAGAGGGGTGGGTGTTCACCTTGTGGGCCTGACAGGCAGTGCAATCTGAAATGAAACAGTGGCCAAAGGTGGTGAGACCAGGCCACCAATAGTCTCCTTGGAGGGCATTGACCATATGGAAATAACCACCATATCCCCTGGCCTTACTTTTGCGAAGTGAACAGACAAGATCCTATCAGGCCAATTCAGGGACAAAGGGCTTATTCCTGTAATAAAGGTGGGGGTGCTCATAGGTCCAGTCTGTTCAGGCAGCATGGGGGAAGAGGGAGGACCCATCAGCAAGAGCTTTAACAGCATCAAGCACAAAGAGGTCAGTGGAGGAGGAGAACACAATCTTTGCAGCCAGAGCTGCATTGATAGAGCAAACAAAAAGGTTGGGGGAAAGGAGGGTGATGTCCTGGTTGTCAGCGGTGGTGGTGACATCATCCCAACAAGAGAGGGAATTTGCCAGGCTTATCTGGGTACCAGGAGGGTGGTGGAAAGTCAGGTCAAAGTCCTATAGGAACATCAACCATTGAGCTTGGTGGTGAGACAGTTTCCTGGATTGCTTGAAGTAAGTCAAGTTCTTGTGATCCGTGAGGATGGTAACAGGGTGGGAGGTGCCCAGGAGGTAGTGTTGCCATTCTTCCAAAGCATGGATGATGGCAAGCAACTCACAATCATAGATGTCATAGTTCCTCTCAGCTGGAGATTGGGTCTGAGAGAGGTAGGTGTTATGATATGCAATATTTTCAAACTTTTTAACTTAGCACTACAAAGCACATACTTTACATCATTCAGACTTCGAAGTCATGTGATGTGCACGTGACCATGGGAAACTACATGTGACCTATGGTCTAGACAAACACATTGCACACATGCCTTATTAATTTCTGTTACTTCTTTCTCATCATCATTCTTCTTCTCTCATGAACTCTTCTTTCATTTCACCATACATAGTAATCATTCCCATGGACCCTATGGTCCATGCACACTCCTGTAACATATATAAGCTAGCTGTAGTCGACTGGACTCCCCAGTCTAATCCATTTGTACTTTGCAACCTACATCCTTGCAAGTGTATTAAGGAAGACTGCCTTATCTCTACTCTTAATCTCCTCTTCTCTTTTACCTTTGGGTTTGGTGTAGCCTCAGCAGAGTCCTGCCAGTATTTGCTCGAGTACTCTCGCAACAGTAGGTGCAGGGGTGGAGATTGCTGTTAGTGTCTTTCTGTATAAGGACCACTTCAGCAGTGGTAAGGGATGTGTTGGTCATGATGAAGAAGAGGGAGAGGATGTCAGGGAGGCATAGGACCAGGCATTTGGTAAAGGCCCCCTTGATGGCAAGGAAGGCAGTTTGTTGGAATTCTTCCCATTTCCAGGGAGCGTTCTTCTTTGTCAGTTCACTGAGAGGGTGGGCCAGGGCTGAGAGGTCCAGGATGAACTTTCTGTAGAAGTTACAAAATTCTATGAACAACTGGACTGCTTTAATGGAAGACAGGGGTTTCCAGTCATTGATGGCACTCAGCTTGACTGGGTCCATCTTCACCTGCCCTTTCTGCATGATCATTCCTAAATATTCCACCTTATCAATATCAAAGGAACACTTCTCAAGGTTGAGAAAGAGTTTGTGTTCCTGTAGTCATTTGAGGACTTGTTTTGTCCGTTTTTCATGGATGGTGGGGGAGGTGGAATGGATGAGGATGTTATTCACATAGATGATAAGCCATTCTTCCATCATCATGTTGCTGAAGAGGTGGTACATGAGGGCCTGGAAGGTAGCAGGGGAATTACAGAGTCCAAAGAATGTTACCATCAGTTCAAAGAGGCCAAAGGAAGTGATAAAGGCAGCCTTCCAGTGGTCTTCAGATTTGATCAGCACATTGTTATACCCTGATTCAATATCCATCTTGGTAAAGAGGCAAGAGCCTTTCAGCTTATTCATGAGATTGGATATGAGGGGAAGGGGGTAGGCATTTTTGACAGTATATTCATTGAGAGATTGGTAGTCCTGGCAGGGACGGACAAATCCATCTTTCTTTGGAACAAAAAGAAGGGGAAGCCTGTGGTGACTTTGATGGGACTATCTTTCCAGATTTGACATGTTTATCAATGAATGCTTGGCAGGTGTTGAGCTCTTTTGGATTGAGAGGGTAGGTCTTGGCGACTTTTGGAGTGAAACCTTCTTTGAGGTTGATTGCATGATCAAAGGATTGGGAGGGGGGTAGTTTGTCAATGATCTTCTTTTTGAACACATCTTGGAAGGTAGAGTATTGTGGTGGGAGTTTCTTCTCCACCTTCTCAGCCTTTGAAGCAATTTTGGTGGTGATTGTGGTTTTGTAAATGGATAGAGAATGATCCAGTTGTTTCTTCCATAGCTGGCCAAGGTGGAGATCTGGATCCATGTCCAGGTATCAAACAAGATATCACTGGGTGACGGCCTTAGAAGTCATGCTGAGGGGTGTGTAATCAGTCTGGGATGGTGGCTTGTCCAGTTGCCCAGTTGATGGCAGGGTTGAAGTCTTTAAACCAGGGGAGTCCAAGGATGACATTCTTGGATCCACAGTTGATGACCATCAGCTTTTATTTTTCTTCAATTCCTCCTATTTGGAGAGTAAGGGACATCTGGTGTCAGATGATCCCTTCTTTGTTAGTAGATCCATCCACATTTTGAGCTTTGAATGGCTTTTGAAGTTGAGTGGTGGGAATATGATGTCTTGAGACAAAGTCTCAATCAATGAATCATCCAGTTGCACTGCTATCAATTAGGGCAGTAACATTGATAATTTGTACTCCTGCATGCACATAAAGGGGGAGACATTGAGACTTCCCTCTGTTTTAAAAATCCTTCCCTGCTTCTACCCTGGCAGTTACCACTGTCTCTCCTGCTTTCTCCAGTTGTTCTTCATAGCAAGTTTTAAGTACTTGTAGGATGTCTCCTTGGGGATGTTCCTTCCTCTGAGGCTAGCAATGTAGGTAGTGATGGGGTCTGGGGTGGTGGAGGTGACTCTAACCCTTTGAGGGTTTCATGGGGAATGTGGTGGTCCGTTATTATGTACTATAAGGAGGGTTGTTGTTTTGAGGAGGAGAGTGAGGGTGGTTGGTGGTGCAACATCCTTTTTGATGGCAGATGAAGCAGAGGTTGTCCTTCATGTGATGGGCATGCTCAACTAGAGTAAGGCAGATGGCATCCACATCCATGGCATTTGGGTCATGATGAGGGGAAGAGCAATTCTGGTGGGGTGGGGTCCAAGTGGATATGGGAATGAAGGCTCTTCCTCATTGGAGTCCATCCCTTCTCCTTGCCTGCCCAGTGAATTGGGAGGCCTTCTGGATCCATTTGTCAATAGTAGTTGGAATGATGGACATTATGAGGGTGGGGTCAGAGAGCCCATTGTCTAGGCCATTGATGTACCACTCAATCAATGCCTTCTGATCCATAATCTTGGCTTTTTTAGTGAGAAGTTGGAACTGGAGGTTGTAGTTGTCCAGTCCATCAGGATCCCTGAGGTTTTGTCTCAGTTTTCCCAAGTCAATTTGAGCCTTGGCTCCAACATCATATGGGGTAAAGACCCTAATGAAGCCCTGAGTTACAGTAGTAATGGACTTATGTAGTGTTGTTCTCCACTGTCTCATCTCCTATTTTCCAGTACCAACCCTTGGAAAAGTCTTTCCCTTGTCCTTTGCTCATCTTGGCAAGGAGGGTAAGCATCTTGGCTTGATTGTTGTAGAAATGAGAGTTTATCTGGAAGTAGGCCTTCATAGCCAGCAGCCATTGAGGTGCATCCTTTGGATGACCAGAGAAATCATCCAGCAGACCTGCCTTAATCTCTGACTTGTGTTCATCAACATCCATGGAAATAGGGGATTCTAGTGGAGGTTCTACTCTTTCTTTGGTACTAGCACTTCATGGTGATAGAGGCACAGCTGGTTGAACAGTTGAACTTGGTTGATAAAGAACTGTTCCTTGAGAGGTCAAAGATGAAGGGAAAGAGGGGTGGCAGGGTGGCAGAGTTGTGGTCAAAGAAGGAGGGGTTGTCAGAGTGGTAATTGGCAGGTTCAGTAGTCAGAGCCAGTACTGTGATTTCAGCATCTTCCTCCTGTCCAGGGGAGGGAGGTCAGATTTCTCTTTGTTATGAAAATGGTGGTAGAAGGAACCTTGTGCTAAATAGCAGAGGTGGAATAGACAATCTAGTTCTTTTGTTACACTAATGCATAGAACCTAGTCAAAATGCACACTTAAGTGTAGTGCAAAGACATTTAGAAATTCGAGAGTCTTGCTTTGACTAATTGAAAGACTAATCACTTGTGGAATGACCAGGCTCTAGCAAGTATATTGTGTAGAACTAGATGTCAAACTATGATACAAAGGCAAGCTATCTATACTAGCAGGAAAGGCACACAGGCCATGGGCACACAGACCATTTGAGTAAAGGGAAAAATGAGGTGGTGTAAGAGAATTGCCTAGAAAAGGTTAATCATCCAAAGAGAGTAAGTCATCCATAAATGTGGCATAATGTAAGGTAATCACCATAAGGGTGTATGCCTCTCACATCTGAGAAGGTAAACATGCAAGAGTGTGGTTAGAAGGATAAAGTGGAAGAAAATCCATAACACAGGGCTCTCATTTCATTCTCCCCATTGAAAGTTACCTCAACATCAGATCCCCCTTATATGCCCTTTACAGAACTTACCAACAGATCCTCTGCCTCCACACCATCTCCCAAACCTTCTCTGCCAATGCTGAATCAGCCCTTGTCTCCCACATCATTGAAAATGCGTACCACAAGCAGGAAGCCACTCTTTTTATCACTTTTTACCAACCAGAAATGTTAGAATTCCTGGAAGACTTAGACTGCTATCTCAAAGCACTATGAAGTACCACCTCTTATTCTATGTATTGAATACTAAGTATTGTAGGTAGTCAGTACTAGCTAGGTAGCTCTAAATGAATATACTATTCACCTCAGTGATTGGAAACCAGCTGAGGTGTCTAACTATGAGTCGAAGGTTTGAATAACAACACTATTATGTAAGCAGATAATACTAAATAGGAATAATAATTCCAACGCTATGGTAGGACTCATCTTGGGATCCAGCCAAGTTAGGAGATACCACCCCCTCTACCTCTTCCCCCTCCCCACTAATGAAGAAGTCACTGTTCTTGAACAAGTTGAGGCTATGTGGACTGGACACAATGGTCATGCCCCCCTTCAACTGTCACACCCTCATTACTAGGAGATGTGTTTACACTGTCACCACCTGGGACATAAATACACCAACTGTCTCTACTACCAATGCCCCCATTGCACCCAATGGACCCTAGGGCATCCACAATATTCCTGTCCTCTTTGCCACTGTTCACCCCTACCCTCACCTTCAACCTCTTCATCTCACTCCTCTGATTCTAATCAATCCACTGCTTTCTCCTTCCACTCTATTTGTTGCATATCCATATTGTACAATGCACCTCACCATCTCTCTTTCCCATCTTGTCATTGCTCCCCTTCTCCAATTGTTGATAATTCCAATGACATCTTTAACAACAAGGCCATCAGTAACATGACTGGTTCCCTGGTCAGAGGGTTTATTGATTTGTAAGAAAAGTTCTCATCAGTGATTCAAACATAACTGGGGGGTAATGTTACATGTCTTTCTTTCTTTCTTATTCTTTGTCCTCACTATGCTTCTTCTCCTTCTATGCCAACCCCTATTCTTCCAATTACCTCATCAATGACTGGGCTGTTCCAGCCCTGCCTGGCATCATTCTCCATCCCAGTCTTGCTGGTTTCTACTGCCTGTTGGCCCATTCTACAAGTCTGTTCTATCATCTTCTATCATCTTCTATAGCTGTATTCTTAATATATTCCATATTCTTCCAGAATGTTCTATTTGCTTACACATTGCTGAGGCTAGGGGGTATATAAACCCCTCACTTGTATTTTCATAATTCCTTAATCTTGATCTGCTTTGTTCACCATCCTTGAACTCTGGTACTAAGCCTAGTACTTGAATCTTTGAGATTAGTTTTTGCACTACTATTGAGTGTGTGCTAGACTCCATTGAACCCTTGACCCAATGAAGGACCATTGAGTTGCTTCCTTATCTTAACCTTGTCACTGACTTCAGATCTAGTTGAAGCCTACGCTCATCTCTACCTGAGTCAAGTGTAACATCATCCATCTATTGAGGGGGTCTTTCAAAGGCACCGGATGTTTGCAATGAGACACTGGAACTTCTTGATGTTGGCCAGTGAGACTCTCACCTTGACTTGCCTCACTAGATGTGGGAAGACTATAACACACCATAATGGACATTGACATTACACTCAAAGAAATTCTGTCTGAGAGCTTAAGCTGAAGAACAGAAGACTGCATCTCAGGGTAGAGATAAGATTTATAAAGATAACAGACCATGGACAAAGTAGTAAGTGGAAGGGGAACAAAGTAGAAGAGGTGACCAGCAGAGATAAACAATGAGGCTCCTCTGACAACCTGAAGTCCCATACTCAGTGATGATATCAGATACCACTGAAGCAGCAAGCAAAGATCTCAGGCTAGATACCATCATAGTAGAAGCCTGCTAGAACTTAGAATCAGACAGGCAAGAAAGGCACAAGAGACCATCTGAGTCATATGGTATCCCATATATAGGACAACATCACACTAAGATGTCAGGATCTAGTTGAGGATTGGTTTGAACACACCTATTGGTTGCCTTCTCTGGATCATAGATATAAAGCTGGGAAAAAGAGGGCTGGAGACCATCTGGTGGTATGAGAGTACCCATGAGATGATGGAGTGTGCCATGAATGTGGGATAATGGGGGTTTGGATCCTTGGATGACTTGATTGTTCACATCAGCACCCATAGAAGTAAATGCCAAAGTGTTGTTATATAGGCATATCTTCTTTTTAGAACTACCTGCAATCCTGAGGGTCATCAAAGAGATCCTGAAGGACATATGGCCACTGCTGAATATGAGGAAGATTGACCTGACTCTGAAGACAGCACATGCCAAAGCAAGGATTAAAAATGCCAGGGTTGGAAAGCTTTTCTAACATAAGGTAAAAGGCATGGCAATTTGGGCACTGGATATTGGAGTTCAATAGGCTCAGCATATGGTCTTCCACATGATAGGGTGGTTGAGGATTGATGAAGTCATGATAACTGCTAGAGGAGCTGAAGCTAGAGTCAGCAGAGCTGCTGGAAGAGCTTGAGGTGGCATTATTAGAACTGCTAGAGAAGGTGGACTGGAGTCATCATAATTAGCATTAGGAGTGGATGAATGGTGTCTTTGTGATGAATGTCTGAATACTGATGATCTGAGTAAAGGAGGGGGAGTGGGAGATCTTGGAGCAGGGAAATCATCAGGGAAATCAAGAGCTGGGGAGGGAGATCTTGAAGCAGGATCAGACCTAGCAAATTAAGTATCAGAATATTTTAATAAATACATATAATGAGCAAATTCTTACTGTAGTCTTGCCTGATCTTGCTCATACTGTTCTGCTGAGCATTGAATATGTTCTCCCAAGGCTTGTGCTATTGCACTTGCTGAACTGCTTGATGCTCTTGTTGCTCATGCTCCTCTTCTTGCTGCTGTAATATCTGTTGCTGCTCCTGAAGATGTCAATGCTTGTTGCTGCTCCTGAACAATCCTTTGGTGATCTAGCTCCTGTCTTTGCAATGCTTGTTGCTGCACCTCAAGAATCCTTTAACAATGTAGCTCCTGTTGTTGCAATGCCTCTTGCTGAACCTCCAATAGCCTTTGACACTCCAGTTCTTGCCTTTGCAATGCCTCTTGCTGAAGGTTCATTAGCTTTTGCCATCCAATAAACAAGCATTGTAATCCACTCAAGCACCCATTTGAGGATAATTTTGAGAGTGTGGGGGTGGTGGCACAAATGCTTGATAAGGTAGTGGCTGATTTGGAGGGATGGGTGGCTGAGGAAAAATAGGCAGCATTGGAGGAGGCAATGATGATTTGTATATTGATAGGAGGGAATGAATCTGGCATCTGATTCCAGTACATACATACATTGTGTTATGGATTTCCTTTCCTTTTCCTTTTCTAACTATACATTGGCCCATTCCCCTTCTCATATGCAAAAGGCCTATACTCTCATGGCCATTACATTAGGATACAATATTTTCATAGATGATTTACTCTCTTAGGTAGTTCTCTTACACTGCCTCATCTTCTCCTTAGCTCAGATGGTCTGTGCACAGTACCTGCTCATATAAATATCTTGTCTTGTAATAGTAGTTCCTCATCTAGTTCCACACAATCTATTGCTTAGATCCTGGTCATTCTGTGAGTGATAAATCTTAGGATTTGTTATAGCAATATTCTAGCTTTATACATGTCTATATGCTACACTTGAGTGTGTGCTACAACTAGGTTCTGTGTATCAGTGTAATACATTGCATATTATAATGTGCAATCTAATGACAGGATATGCCAGGATATTTGTAAACAGGAACAGGGAGATGGATCTAGAATTTATATCTAGCCTTTATACATTTATATAGTAGATTAAAACAGACTCACTGTTAAGTACTGGAAAACTCCAAGGGGAGAGCGAACTCCAGAACTCTGGAGTTGTCTAGCGGACGGGACTTGGCTTCACCGTATGTGGTGTGCCCTTGCTAGGAGTCCTGTTGTCCCGGAATTTACTGATGGGTCGGAGGTAGACTTAAGACGTACTAGACGTCAAGTTGGAGGTTTCAGAGAGAGTCTTCGAGACTCAAGCAGAGGAAAGGAGTTGGACTAAGTTGATATTTGAACTGAAGGGAAATACAGGAGTTGTGGAGGTTTATATACTACAGAGGTACATAGGATTAGTAACGGAGGTGGAGTTGGTTTGTAAGTACAGAGTCGGAGGTAAGGTAAAGCCAAAGCTGTGTTCCTAAGTGGAGCACAGGTATGGAGGAGAACATACAGCGGAACTAGTATATACGGAGATCAAGAAATGGAATGTAAGGTATTGTAAGTTATATAGACAGGGTCCGAAGGTCAGGGGTCGCGTCTATAGCAAGAACGTGCCGGAGTTCATATGTACAAGAGTGGAGTTGGTTCGGAGAACCGGGGTTGGACTTACTGAATTTCCGGGATATGACACTCACCATCAAAGCAGCTGGCATACTCAATGGAGGTTGCATGGCAGAATGGGGATAATGATGGAATGGAGGAGGACCAAGCTGACATTGGTTGTGTTCAGCCTGGTGAGCAGCATTTTGGGCATGTTGGAAGGAGGTGGGAGGAGTGGACCTGATAGAAAATTCATATAAGATATCAACAAAGAATTCAGAAATACTCATATTCTAAATCAATGATTAGAGACTTTGAAATCCAAGGTATGGCACAGTCAAGATAGGAAAAGGTCCAGGTAGGAAAAGTCTAGGTCCAGGTCCAGAGGAAAGGTCCAAGTCCAAGGGGGAAAATCCAGGTCCAGTCTTCAGAAATGTAGTCAATGATGTACACCAATCCCTCTGCTTACACAACAGTGACAAGAGTTAACTGAATGGCAACCAGGGCAAAAAGCCTGAGATAAAATGAAAGGTAACAGCAAGAATGAAAAGACTAGTCAAAGACCTGTTAATCTATTTGGCAGCCTCCAATCAAGACAACCAGTGGATACACAAAGTTGAATCTGTGAAGCTATGTAGGTAGTAGAGATTTGAGGTCACTTCTCCCTGAAGCACTAATTCTCACTCTTGTCACACTATAGTAAGCAAAGATCAAGTGCCTAATTCAAAGACTTACACTTTCACTTTGTTTCAGAACCTAAAGCAAACAACTGAGTGATGCTAAAGGATCTGCTATCACCTCATATTCAAGAATAATTGTGAATCAATAATTAATGCAGATTTGTAAAAATTTCCTAATAATCTTTTAATTTTAAAACTTTTATTTATTGTTATGCATTGAATTTTATGTTAAGGACATCATTTTTTGTAAGGAGAAAAGGCTGTAAAAATGATGAAGATAGAGTGAATAAGGGCTACATTTTTAGGCATCAAAGGAAATACCCCCGTAGTTATATCAGCTAACACTCAGGGAGAACCTATCAAGGTATACTATCCATGAAACCCATATCCTAGGCCAGCCAGTGATTTAACTTTGCTCTCTTTCTCATTACCTTTGCAGGGTGTTTTAAAAGATATGTATACATAATTCTACAGAGAAATAAGATAATAAAATAATAATATTTCACAAAATATTAAGATGACTGAGAACAAAATAGAAGAATTAATCAACCAGTAAATGGTTCTAATGGGAATGCAGTTTTTTCATTTTATCTTATTTGAAATATATAATTTTTCAAGAGTAAGTTTGTCCATGCTTTCTTCTATTCAACAAGTTTACATGGTATCCATGTAATAGTAAAATTATACATTATCATTCCATCAATAATATAAGATTATCTTTTCTTAATATATGATAAGTTATTTTGATATTGACTTAATTCATTTTCCAGGGGCAAAACCTTGGAAAGGTTCAGATATTCATCAATTAAGAAATTACATGTATTTGATTCAATATAACACTATCTTACTTACTAAACTACTAGTTTATGTAAAATAAGGTCAAATAGATTGGGATATCATAAAAACTAAATCGATTGCAGCCAATAATACAAAACATAATTTATGAGCTTTCCCAAGATTAAATAATATTAGTTTCTGCTTATTATCTCCTTCATTAATTTTATTATTATTAAGTTCTTTATTTGAACAGCCTGATTTTAAAACCAAAAAAAAACAACCAAAAAATAGAAACAACATTCATATTTATAAGGAAATAAATAAATGAAATTAAAGAAACTACAAATTGGCATCACTGCTTGTCAAAATTCTAATGCAATATCCATTTGTTTAATTCATTATCAATCTGTTCTCAGAAAAATCACTAGCTTTGGGATCTAATAGCAGTAAACAATATGGGTCAAGTTACTGCTATTAGACCAAAGCCAAGTAATCTTTGAATAATTATAAAATTTATATCTAGTATACTTATATTTACTTTCAATAATTAAATATTATTTTATTATTTATATATGATATTCACTAATTTAACATTGCATTAATATAAAAGCTGAACATGAATGCTTTTATTTTGAAATAACTAAACAAACTAATATTACATATAATATATACTGTCAAGATATTGATATTCTTAATTTCAATAAAATTAATCCTAACTAATGTGGAGTACTAAAATTTGAAGCTATTTATTATTTAGGATTGACACTGAGAAACAATGAAAAATACAAGAAATTTAGACTAGAGATCTAATTATATCTTAGTCAATGAGAAATGGCCATGCAACCTCCTTTTACCATGGATCCTTTCTGTGCTCCCTCATTGTCTTGCCAAGTGTGACATTGTTCTCATATTTTTGCTGTTGTATTTCCTATTGTCACACCAAAGTGTTTGTCTTGTTTTCATCAATTATTAGTTGCTTTACTCCACATTACCTTATTTATGTCTGATCATGCCAGCTTATTGAGTCAAATGATCTTTTCTGGACCAGATGGAGGCTCTACCAATGTATTCTCCACTCAATGAGCTCTTGACATTGTCAACCAATACTGAAAGTCTGACAACACCAGCATTGCGGCAATGCTCATCATATAAACTGCTTTTGCTTCAGAAGAGGGTGGGACCTCCTTCCAATAGCTTGTTAATGTCCTTCCAACCTACTTTGTCATGCTCAATGAAATAGACAATATTATGGGTATGAATAACCTGTGTTGGTATAATACCCCTGTCAAAACTATTGTATTTCTTATTCAGAATTTGCATATTATTTTACCATAGTCATCTATTACATACACTATTCATATTCACTGTTGGAGTCTAGCCTTTTCTTATGTTATCAGGTCTAGACTTATGATATTATACCTTCAACCCTAGGGTCTAAACACTACATCACACCTCTTATCCAGATTACAGGGCTTTACCATATTAGATATATCATACAATATTTAATTGTCCAATAGCATTCCTCCAGGGTTGAGAGCATTTCTATTTAGTATTAGAACACTGTTCTAATCTTATATACAAGATGTATATATAAATACTGGGACCTTATGTCCCTTAATCCTTAGACTTTCCACCCTTTTTAGTGAAACATCTCTCAAGTATCCAACAGTACTATTTCAAGCATCTTCTTCTGCTCACTTAATACTCCCCTACCAATGTGAGTTTCTCCCACACTACTTGAGATCTTTCTTTGCTGTTATCAGCCATTAGACTGTATCTATTTGAATAGGTTACATATGAGCCCTATATAAAAAGGTTAACATCTATTGTCCTTGACAATGTGTTTTCATATCTCAATGCATAGAAGAGTATGGGCTACCTGGTTCTATATTGGATAGTACATATCTTTGGTGCTTCCATGCATCTCAATTTCTTATTGAGCTACTAGCTTTGCTGCTACTGCAGCCATATGGCTGAATGCATCTTCTTGGGTTCTAGCATCTGGAAAAAGAAAAAAAAAGGTGCAATGTGGTGCTATGTATGTAGTACATATAGTCCTGGTAGGCACATAGACTTCCCCCTGTTATGTAGTGCTACCAATGACATGGTAGCACTCCATAGCATGAAGCTATGACATACTACTCCAACAATGATATCACAAGTTGATCTACCATATCTACTTCTTTATATCTCTTTTCATCCCCCTTTATCTTACCCATAGCATATCAATCTAACTGAATATCCTTATCAGATCCATAACCCTCCATACCCTGCTCATCAATCTCAATCTTATCCATCTTGTCTTTCTCATATCCACCCTTCTGTTCAAATTCCTTGATTGCATCCTAAATGACATTATCAGAAATAAACACTGTGCTGCAAGCACAGCAAGGGTGAAGCTTCTGAACATTGAAGATGAATTAGTTTGTAGAATTTGTACCAAATGCTAATACCTATACAGCAAGCAAAAGTAGACATGTACTTTACCTTTGTCATGTGGTTTTTCTCTTTGGTGGCAGTATCATCACCCATTTTGAGCCTGTATGATGTAGCGACAATTGTCTAGCAGAAAGAACAATCATAGCTGGGATTTCTCTGCCCATCTTCTTTAGACCCTCATGGAACAGAAATGCATTGGTGCATGAAAGCTCAGGTCAAAAGCACAGATAAAACAAGAGTACATACTACTTGCTTCTCTAGATCTTCTGTCCACTAGCCATAATATTGGACAGTGAGGTAGCATACATATGTACATATATACTTGCTGATGCTGTATTTTTGCTGCTATCTCAAGAGCAATGGTGTTACGCTTAATACATAGAACCTAGTCGAAGCACACATTCAAGTGTAGTGTGAAGACACTAAGAAGCTTAGGGGTCTTGTTATGACTAATCCTTAGACTAATCACTCGCAGAATGACCAGATTCTAGGCAATAGATTGCATAGAACTAGATACTGAACTAAAGTACAAAGGGCGAAGTATTTATACTACTTGGAATGGCACACAGACCATCTGTTACGGTTTTACCTGCAACACTGGAACTTCAACCACGGATGCTACTCTTCAAGGGATCTTGAAGATGATGCACAAGTTGAGGCCGATGATGGCAACGTTGACAACGAGAGGGATTTAGCGTGGAAGCAAGTATACGACGACCACCAGGTCGAAGGAACCGAAGACTCTTCCGAAGATCTCTTGTTGAGCAGAGAACCAAGGGTATGAATGAGTATATTCAGGTTAGAGAGATGTTCAAGCTCAGCTCGAACTTATAT
Source organism: Boletus subluridellus (assembly GCA_038092575.1). Classification (NCBI taxonomy): domain Eukaryota; kingdom Fungi; phylum Basidiomycota; class Agaricomycetes; order Boletales; family Boletaceae; genus Boletus; species Boletus subluridellus. The sequence goes on along the minus strand of JBBPQN010000010.1, from coordinate 33,249 downwards.
ACAGGTACAGTAGTTTAGGGTCGGTCTAACCTGATATGGTAAGAGGAATCTAGGGCCAGTCTAAGTGTGTTAGAGACGCATCACATCATGAGTCATGTGATAAACAGGAGAAACCAGAACAGGTATAGTAGGATCAAAGGTTGGGTGATTTAGGATCATCGAGGCTATATCTCAGGTGATGATGGATCACTGAGGCAATGCATCGGGAGATCTCGGATCTGTGGGGCGATGAGCCATAGCCCGACCACAAGGAGTTGGATCAGGGGATGATCCGGGGAAACTCCTGGGAAGATCCAGGCCTCGTGTAGCACGGAAACGCTACGTCCGGGGGAGTGTCCAGTTGATAGGTGAGGGCCCATCCTAGGCGTAAGGCCAGGGGTTGTCCATTACAAGGGAAAGTGGTAGTCACGAGTCTTGATCGTCGAGTACGATCTGGTAATACAATGGCATAGCCATGAGAGTTCGAAGGGGAAAAGTCATGGTGCCGCTGGGGCACGTGGTCGTGGGGAGGTCACAGGTGACATAGGTCACAAAACTGTAACACCATCTGGGTAAAGGGGAATATGAGGCAGTACGAGAGAGCTGCCTAAAGAGGTTATTTGTCCGTATCAAGAAGATCATCTGTAAAGGTAGCGTATTGTAAGGTCAACGCCATATGGGCGAAGCCCTCTCGCATATGAGAAGACAAATGAGCGAGAGCATAATTGGAAGAATAGAAAGGAAAGAAATCCGTAACAAATGGTCATGGTAAAAATTGATAAATGTACAGCAGCAATGATTGAGGTGAATGAGGGTTGACAGTTGTTAAATTTCTGATGAAGTGATGCTTCCTAGTTGACCTAACAGCACTTATTTGGATTTCATATACTCACACCCTTGTTCACTGCTGCCAAACATTCTTCCAAAGTCAGAACAAGCAAAGTATACCAAAAATGCTAGCATGTGTACATTATACTATAGTTGGCTAAACATCCTTGCCAAAAATTTAATGGAGAGTTTTCTGAACAAAGGTTTGTGACATGATAATTTATACAATATGTGCTACATATTGACTGTGCTGAACATGCTTGATACTGGATATTTGAACAAGGAAAGTTTGCCAGATATCTTTATACTATATAGGAATTTATATGATATATATTATTTACATAAGTATCCAAGGGTCACTGCATATGCTCAAGGCAGACAGTTACTTACAACATCCATCATTTTCAAATCACCTTTTATTTCCTCCAATCTTTCTTATCAATTCCCTATACCTTTCTCATTGTTTCTACTTTATCATGCCAGACACCTTGTAATTTCTCCATCATCTGCAGTGACACTTCTATAGGAGTTAGAGGCATTGATGCCACCTTATGTCTTCCAGCTCTTGCCTCTCCATCTCCACCAAAGGCTCTTTGAGCTTCTTTCTTCATTCAGTGACAGGTGGAGCTGTTCACTGAACAAAATCTTCCAGTTCAGCATCCCTTCAACCTTTCAACTCCAAACAATTTTGAAGATCCTTTAATATTGATGCTGAAGTGATAGATTGGATTCTCAGCAATGGTGTAGAAAGTATGGCACTTCACAACCATTACACTCTTCAGTCAATCTACCACTGGCATGATTCCACTTAGCTATGTTGTATGATGGAGACAATAATATAAGGTACATCAGAAAAGAAAGTACAGTTATAAAAACATTATTGAGGTTAGTATTTTAAAGTCAGTTACAAGACACAAAAAGACCAGCAACTGAATCAGACCAACCATCAGTTCCAACCAGACTGTGGTTGCAATCACCTAGGTTTGGTACTCCTACTATATCAAGATAATATCTGTATAACAAAAGAATATCAGATATCATAAAATGTTGGTTTTAACACATCATATACCTATCTATACAAGGAGTACATATGCAAAGAATGGCTTACCTCAGCTATGATTGGGTAGTGATGCAAAGCTTTAACAACCACCTTTCAAACAGATGATGTTATGAATGGCAATCCATTTGGCTTGGTATCACATTCCATCATATAAACAAATGGAGTTTTGAAATACATTTGTCATATGTTGTTTTTAAGGCATTGCTAAGATGCTTGAACTGCTTGCTTTGAATTCTTTTATATGTTCTCTGATGGTCTCAATAACCACAGAGATATATTGAAAATATGCTTTCCACCATTCTTTATTGTCAAGCCTACCTGAACAGCAAGGTAAAACAGGATCCTTATAGAGATCCTGGAAATAGTGATTGGCTGACAAGTGGATGATATATTTGAGTTCAAAAGTGATATACATAATTTTGTGACAATGATAGTTGTTTCTTTACTGTATTTATAATATATTTGATTGGTGGCTGTCCCTCCATGTTTGATTCTCTAGCTTTATCAGCTGGTACAACTATATCAGCCCCTCTTTTGAAAACTTGTAATAATTGTACTGTTATACAGCTGGAATCTCACAGCTGGAGTCCACTGTCAGAAACTAGATTGCAAGTATTGTAAAGTGCAACATACCTGGAGTCCACTGTCAGAAACTGGAGGAAAGTGAAGACAGTGGACTCTGACTACTGTAGGAGCAAACAACAAACAAATAAAAACAACAACAACAATGCACCACAATGTGGCACAATATTCTAAGTATGAAAATGGAGTGCACAATCAATGATTCCAACACTTCCCCCTGATTGTGCAACTCTACTTCTCCCCAATCAGTGCAATGCCCAGCATCTGGTGGAACTGCTGCACCTTAATTCGAGCCAATGGTTTGGTGAGCAGATCAGCAGGCATCTCAGCAGTTGGGACAAAAGTGGGTGCAATCTGGCCTTCATCAACCACATCTCTGAGCCAATACCACCTCAAATCCAGTTGCTTCATCCAACTATGGTGTTCTGGATGTTTGGCAACCTGGATGGCTGACTGGTTGTCCATGTGCATTGTCAATCTCCTTGCCTGCTTCACAAGCAGCAATATACTCTGCTTTGGTAGTGGACAAGGCAATGATGGGCTGGCACTTTGACATCCAGGACACAACACCAATACCAATCTTGACCACAAATGCACCAGTGGAATGACCTGAATCCTTGCATCCACCATGGCTGGCATCAGAATAGACTGTAAAGAGCTCAGACGTTGATGGATCAGGTGAATAGGTGATGCCATGGTCGATGGTGCCCTTGATGTAGCAAAAGAGGTGCTTGACAGATGTCCAATGGGCAATGCCAGGGTCTGAGGTGAAGGAGGCGAGCTGGCCAACTGTAAAGGTAATGTCAGGGTGAGAAGCACAGGAGAGATACTGGAGAGAGCCAATAGCACCACCATAATTGACAGAGCACATGAAATTGCGATCCTCAGCCATTTTGGAGCTCTGATCACGTGACAAGGACAGTCCAGGTTCCATGGGGGTGGTAACAGACTTGCAGTCTGCCATGGCAAAGTGAGCGAGCATGTTGAGGCAGTACTGGCACTGGAAGATGGTGAGGGAGTGTCTGGAGCAATCTTGATTGATCTTGATGCCAAGAATCTCTGTGGTTGGCCCCAGATTGTGCAATTTGAAGTGACTGCTCAGATCTGCAATGGCCTGCTTGATGGCATGCTCTGAGTGCGATGTGAAGGTCATGTTGTTGACAAAGACAGGTAGCATGATCTGGACATCACCTTTGATGTAGATGTAGACAGCTGCATCAGAATAGATCTGCTTGTAGCCCAAAGACTGCAGGGTGGTGTGCAGCTTGCGATTCCAGCGATTGCTGCCCTGTTTGGTGCCATAGAGTGCCTTCTTCAGCAGACAGACCATTTCCTTTGCATCTCCCTGTGCAAATCCCTCTGGCTGCTCCATGTAGACATCACAGTTGATCTCGCCATTGAGATATGCATATGAGATGTTGACAGACCACAAATGGAGGTCATGAATCACTGCAAGGGTGAGAACAATGTGGAGAGTGGGAAGGCGCACTGTGGGAGCAAACACCTCAAGGTATTCAAATCCAGGATATTGCAAGAAGCCCTGAGTGACCAAACAACCCTTGTATCACTCAAATGAGCCATCAGGAACACCCATCTTGAGCCAATCACTGGCCTGTCTTTGGGCCTAGGCACAAGGGTCCATGTCCCATTCTCCTTGTGTGCTTCAAGCTCCTTCAGCACAGCTTCATGCCACTGATCTGCATCCTCTCATTGCAGAGCCTCCCTGAACGACCTCGGATGTGCTGTTGAGGCACTGGAAGTGGCAGCCATGTCTGTCTCTTCATCTGAGTCATCTGAGTCATCGACGAGTTGAGCTGGACTGAGTTTCCACCATTCTTGAGGCTGCTGGCAATTTCTCCAAGGGAGTCTAGCACCTATGCCAATGGGACTGACTGGTTCAATGATTCAAGGTGGAGTAGCTGCAGGTGGTGTGATAGGCACTGCTGGAGCTGATGGGGGTGCTGCCTGCTGTTCCACATGGGTAACAGGAGCCCCTCCAGCAGGTAGAACCCTAAAATCATCGCTTTCATTGTCCTCATCACCAGGGAGATCAGGGGCAACATATGGTGCGTCCTTTGGAGGTGGATTGTGCGATGGCATGGTTGGCACTACTGGAAGAGTGTGCTCGTTGAAATCAGTACATTCTGAGATGATGGTGCACTTCATGGTTGGATTGTAGAATTTCCAACCCTTGTAGCCATCTGGGTAGCCAATAAAGACGCATTTCTCATAGTGAGGATGCAGTGCAGGGCGTTTGTTCTTCTGAATATGCACGTATGCAGTTGATCCCCAGACTCTGAGGTGCGAGATGTTGGGTTTGTGTCCATGCCAGAGTTCATAGGGTGTTGCATTATTGAGAGCACTGGTGGGACATTGATTCCACACATGCATGAGCGCAGCAAGTGCTTCACCCCAGAATGCCATGGCCAGGCCTGACTCCTTCAACATCACAGTGGTGTGCTCAGCAAGTACTCAATTGGCATGCTCTGCGACTCCATTTTGTTGGGGACATGCATGAACTGTGTGCTGGCACTCTATACCACACTGCTGGGTGAACTTGAGCATGGCCTTGCTCATATACTCACCTCCCTTGTCGTCTCACAGGCATTTGATGTGACACTCTGTCTGGTTCTCTGCAAATGCCTTGAACTGCTTGAAGGCGTCCGATTTCGCTCAAATGGGCAGTACAAAGCAATACCTCGAGTAGTCATCAATGAATGTGACCCAGTAGTGATATCCAGAGAATATTCTGTAAGGTACTTCATGGACATCTGAGTGAACAAGCTTGAGAGGCTTGGATGCACAAGATTGGGAGCTGGGGAATGGATTGGCATGCATCTTGCCAGTTAGGCATGGTTCACAGATTGAGTCAGGCAATGACTTGCTGTCCAGCTTCATCCCAGTAACCAGATTGCAGTCATGGAGTGATTTCACATCAGCAAGGTTATGGTGGGCAAGTCTGCCATGCCAGAGTGACAAATCAAGTGCTATAGTCATTGCAGGCTTGGCATACTCGCTCAATGGCTCAGTAGTCCCATCCAAGAATGCTGCATTGTGGCTGTTGATGCTGGCAACGAAGAGAGGTGGTTCAGGAGGACGAGAGAAGCTCATGTGCATCACATCGATGTGTACAATGAAAGATGCATTGCAGGTAAGATATAGCACAGTGAGGAGGTTGTTGCGAAGGTCAGGGACGTGCAGGACGTTGGTAAACTTGACCGCTTGACACCTTTTTCCATCTATGACCGGGTGGAACACCACAGACACCACTCCAGCAGAATAGACCACAGTGTTGTCTGTGAGCTTGATTGGGATGCATTTGGGAGTGTAATGGTGCAGCCAGTGACGATGTGGGGTCATATGAGAAGTGGCCCCCGAGTCCGCATTCCAGTCATGGTCAGCATCAAGCAGGAGAAGTGAGAGGGGGTCAGAGGGGTCACTGGAATGAAGACTTGCATTTCCTGCACATTCTACCACCTCCTGGGACTCTGTTGACGCATTGGCAGCCTGGGCCTGTTCTCCCTTCTTCTCCTTGCCCTTGGACAACTTGTAGTACTTCTTTGTGCATTGCAGGGCATAGCACTTGCATTGGCAGTGCCCAGACTTCTCACAGAACGAGCAAGGCATGTTGGGAAGGCATTTGCAGGCAGAGGATGACAAGGAGAGTGCTGAGTCGCTCGTGGTGGTTGGTAGGGCATCAGGACAAGGTTGGTGATGAATTTCCTCTGTCTGGAATGCAGCTTTCATCTTGTCCTTGTCCAAGTTGGTGAGGAGTACAAGGGACGATGTAAAATGTGCAAACTCAGAGCCTAGCACTCGGATCATGGCCATGCAAGTTAGCTTGTCATCCAGAGCCTTCAGGTCGAACTTGGAGCTGTGCAAATCCTGGATCCTCGCCATGGACTCCTCCACTCGTGCTGCAAGCACAGGCAATGTCTCCTCAGTGTGTTTTTGGATGCTGAAGAACTCGTCATAGGCCACAAAGTGGTTGCTGGCCTTTTGCTGAACAAAAACCGCTTTGAGTGCAGTCCAGGCCTTGGTGGGGTCGTCCTGGTCCACTCTCATGTGTACTTGCTGGTCTGGAGCCACATTGAGCATCAGCTCCCCAGCTGCCTTGTCATGTTTCACATCCCAGGCAGTTTGTTCTGCTCCAGAAGTGGTGGAGCGCATTTCCTTGCAATCAACGAGTGCCAGAGGCCTTTGAAATGAAATAGGGCCTTCATTTCTTTGCTCCAGGTAGTGTAGTTTTTGCCATTGAGAGGCTGAATGTGATGGTGCTGGTTTTTGGATGACATGTGGGTGAAACAGAGTGCAAATGAAGTGTGAATGGTGTAGGGAATGAGTTCTGGCAGGGAAGGTGAAAATTTTTGAGTGGCTGTGACACTTGAAGCACAGAGGTCAAAGGGCAGGGCTCATAACCTGTTAAACAGCTGGAATCTCACAGCTGGAGTCCACTGTCAGAAACTAGATTGCAAGTATTGTAAAGTGCAACATACCTGGAGTCCACTGTCAGAAACTGGAGGAAAGTGAAGACAGTGGACTCCGACTACTGTAGGAGCGAACAACAAACAAATAAAAACAACAACAACAATGCGCCACAATGTGGCACAATATTCTAAGTACGAAAATGGAGTGCACAATCAATGATTCCAACATGTACTAACATTGATTTGTTGAAATATGGAGACCAATTTTTCTGCCATTGGCCATCACTTTGTCTGCAATAGTATAGTGAATATATGTTTTATTAATGAATAAATGGCACTCACTCCAATCATACAGTACCATCATTTATTTCCCTTCATGCACTAGGACTCCAAGAAGTTCTATCTTGGGTTTGTGAAAACATTTTATCTCATTAATCATGTTTTCACCACCAAATTGTAAGATCTGTAATTATTTGTTTTTCACATATGTATTAATGATGGTATTGAAATTATGGCATATATAACTTTTGAGTGTGCTTAGGCAATGTGTGCCTCAAGTAGCCTGGATAATCAATTCAAAATCAACAAGCTCAAATGGGAAATTTACTATTGCTGAATTCTGCTATGTCTCCTTAGTTAATTCTTCCATACTCATGAAAGTTCCTTGTGTAATAGCATTTGGATTGATGTAGAATAAAAGTGCATTAGCAATGCCAATATATTTGAGTTCATGCTATATAAACAATTCAATTGGCTTGTTGACCTCCTTGGGCTTCACAAACTGGGAAAGGTTTGTCTCTGCTCCTACAATGAGCAATACTGATTGTTGCTTCATGCACCAATATGCCCATTGTCTCCATTTACAAGACCACAACCTCAAGCTGAGGGCTTGTCTCCTTGATCAGGTTGGCAATGTCCTCTGGTGGCTTATCCACTTCTATCTTATTGTTCTTTTTCCTAATCTTTGTTGACCTCTTATATGTAAGTATGTTCCATTTGCATTACATTTCCCTGATTAATTAATTCCTTCCTTGCTTTTTCATATTTTCCTATGCTTTCTTCTTAAATCCCACAGGATTGATTACAATATCTGTGTGAATGACAATGTGGTTGTCAAAAGAGACTATCTGTACTGTACAGCTCACCTATTACTTTTACCACAGAGTAAAGTTCTATTCTCATCTGGAGTTGTAACTGATAGTTCTGCATATGACTAAGTGTCCATTCCAAACTTTAAAGTCCTTTAAAACATCAAAGTATTTTAATCCTTGCTAACAGCTCTATTCCAAAGTCAACTCTAAGATACACTGGGCAACAATACTATTGCAATGTTAGTAGCATTTGAATTGATCCAATACCCCTCAATTATAGTATTAATCAAAAGCCCTGATTGAGTGCTTTCTGATAATATGCATATTTCTTAGGTAATTCACACTTTATAAAGAGATATGGATATGCTACAATTAATGAAGAACACTCATGGCAATAATTTTGTTGCTGGTATAATAGATCACATAAACAAGTATGTGGTATATTCTCCTTTGGCTTTGATGATCTCCCAAATCCTCCTAGGCTTACTTTTAATGAGTTTCTGACACCTTTCCACCTCAGTCTTCTCCCACTCTGCCTATACATACTCTAAAAGCTCTATAATCCCCTTGGATGGCTTGGTATACTCTATCAGCCTTTTTTTAAGGAAAAACCATAGGTATTCTATAGAATTAAGGTTGGGAACTGAGTAGACCAGTAATATGATGAGCTCAAATTCATAGTTAGCAAACCACTTTTTGGCCCTCCTAGACAATGTCACCTGAAGTTTTCCCAGGATACTCCAGGGTTTTCTATGGTCTCCTCCATAATCTGCACATAGAGGTTAGAATTCATCCTATCATCAATCTTTCAAGTTATGCCAACACCATTCTAGATCATATATGGCATGTCACAAATCAGTGGGAATTATAAGAGATGGGTGACCAACAGAGAGGACTTGGCTATGTTAGGACAAAGTTTGGAGTAAATTCTACTCATAGTAGAGTGGCTGAAGCTAGTATCAAGAGAGATTTCTGTCATATATTCCACTTTACAGTCACTCCCTATCAATCTTTTATTGTGTTTATATCCATGTCTCATTTGTGGTGAGCATTTCCAGGTTGGTCCATACCCTAGTCCAGATCACACCCCATGTTTGGAAATGTAAGCAAATTGGTATTGGTCCATTTGATGAAGAAAGTCAAGCTAGCAGGATAACTCAGGCCTGTGTTGAGGCAACATTGTACTTTTAATGACCCCTCAGAAGGGGCTATGAGCCCCTCTCAAGCCTTTGTTGGGGTAATATATTGGCTAAGCATCAGTGGGCCAGACTGTGGTCATGACAGGTCATGACACTCTGGCTATACCATGGACAAAAATGGTGTTCTGTGACCCATAGATCCATTACACACTATCCTAATTTGCACTAATGCAGCTTCCATTACCTGGGTCAATGTAGGCAAATGTATTTTTTGATGAGCAGCCTTTTTTTTTTGAGAATAAACATTTTTATGCAATATCCAAGATGACTAATCAAGTAAATATTCTGAGGGACAACAATTATCACATTTGCACAACATGTCATTTAGATACTACAGTCAATTATACATATCATGATGGTCATTGTAAAAAGTATAAAACTGCTGCTGTGTCAAGGGGCCAGTCTGTGCCTGAGATGTTGCACAACCATAGTCAGATGAAAGGGGATCATCATGCAATGACACCAGCAGATAAGTTGAAGATGTCACTTGCACATCCTCTGAAATAAAAACTGGTGCAGGCAAAGCTGCTGTTGTTCCTTTGGTGCTCTCAGGAATGAAAAGGGATGGGGTTTTTTGCAGAGACCCTGGTCTTCCAGTATTAGCTTCCAACATTGTCCTGATTGGTGACCATGCTCAGTAATATAGAAGAAGGTGACTGACTTGAACATACATACAGTCCTCAAACATAAAGCAAGTAGAGGTATTCACTAAATGCATGGCCAAATGGCTTGTGTTTGAGAACCTCCACAATACCTTCACAGTAGCAGTTGAAGTGTGGTCCATAGACCATGCCTTCAAACATCAAGGTGGTACTGCAATTGGACTGTTGGCCAGTGGACTTTTGGTGTAGTGTACAGAGGAGCTGGTGGTTTGAGGGATGGGATCAACACAGAGAGTGATTCACCCTTTTATAATCTGTGAGGACTTCTGGGGTGTTCTTCAACTCCTTTTTGGTAATCCACAAGTCATCTTCAGCAGTGTACCCTTTCCATTGGACAAGGTAGGAGCAGTGTGATGGAGCTCCTTTGTGTCATATGATCTTTTTGATTTTGTATTCTTCTTCTCCAGCAACAAGGTCTGGTGGGGGAGTGGGGAAGTTCTTTCCATAGATAGGTTTTTCCTGGTAAGAGGATAGCAGGGAAGTGTGGGATACCAGGTGGATCTTCCAGGTTACAGGAAGGTGGAGTTGATAGACAATTGGGGATAGGACTTTAGTGATGACAAAGGGTCCTTCCTGTTTAGGGGTGAATTTGAGGTTGGTGACAAGTTGTTTCAAATTTCTTGCTTCAAGCCAGACCTTGTCTCCCTTTTTGAAGGGTGTAAGGGATCATCTGGTGTGGGCAGCCATCACCTGTCTGGTGAGTTTGTGTGAAGCCAGAGCTTCATTTCTAGCAGTGAAGAGGGATTTCAAACAGGACTCCACTGTGGGAAGGGGGGATTCCAGAAGGAGTGTTGGTAGGACCCCATGTTCATAGCCCATCATGAGGAAGAAGGGGGATTGATTGGTAACAGAATAAGGGCAATGATTGTGAGCAAACTCTGCATGTAAAAGGTTCTTGGCCCAGGAGGTGAGGTTTTTGCTGCAGAAAATGTGGAGGTGGGTTTTGATTTCTTGGTTAACTTGTTTGGTTTTCCCATCTGATTGGGGGTGGTAAGCAGTGGAGAGGGAGAGGTTGTATTTAAGCAGCTTCCCTAGTTCTTGTGCAAAGGAGGAGGCAAACTGTGGGCCATGATTGGAGATTACTTTGTCAAAAAGTCCAAACCTAAGATATACTTTGTGGAAGAAGAGAGCAGCAATTTCTTTGACAGTAACAGATTCCTTGGTGGGGCAGAGAATTACCCCCTTAGTAAGTCCATGGTCAACCACAACCAGTAAGGTGTCAAAGCCATTGGAGAGGGGGAGATTGGTGATGAGATCACAGGAGATCTGTTGGAAGAGATGGGATACAGAGGAAGGAATGGGAGTGAGTGGGGGAATGGCAGGATGAGTGTTGGACTTGTTTTGCTGACAGGTAGCACAGCCTGTAATATATTGACAGACAAATGTGGCCAAGCCTGGCCACCAGAACTCTGAGGCAACCAGTTGCCTGGTTATGGCATCATTGGATGATTTCACAACAAAGAGAAGCAGTGGGTGGAACATAGGTACAACCTTGGTATGTGAGGATGTTGTTACGCCGAGTAACAATGGAACACCAACAAGTAGTTGGAGTTTATCTTGAGGTACTCTAAGACCTGATAGAGTGTATGCCAGCCCACTATGCTGAGAGACCAAATATATATACTGCCTGGAGTCGGTTTAGGGCAGGTGAGTCGGAGACTGAAACTAACATAAGGGGAGGCACGAGCATGATGATGAGATAAGAAATGCATCACATATAACAAGCATGTGACATAGAAGGCAGTGTCCTTGGGAAGAATAGGAACAGGTGAAAACAGAACAGAAAAAGTTGGAATGGAGAGAATTAGAATGGGAGAAATAGGATCAGAACAGGGTGGTGTCCTTGGAGAGGAACAGAAGAATGAGGCTGTCCTCAAAGGCAGTGTCTGGCACTGCATACTCCTGCAAGGAAGCAATGATGTCATCCCACAGGAAAGACCCTGGGTAACCCAAAGGAATAATGGGGGAAAATGAAGGGGGGGTACCATTACCCATAACATTACCCTCCACATACATCTGAAGTTCCATCTCAGACAAATCCTCAGTTATCTTGGTGGTAGCACTGGACAGAGACCATGGATGGGTGATGCATGGTGGTGGAGGAAGAGCAAGAAAGGGGGCCCACATGGGATAATGGATGATCACGTTCGGCTGGAGTTGCTTGACTGGGATCAAGTCAAGTGGGGGTCATACTTCCCCCAGGTCCATCGAGAAGGTTGCTGGGACTGACCTTGACAGCTGTTGAAATGTCTCTCATAGAGGGGGAAAGATTATGGGGAGTCTGGGACAGGAGTCCAGTAGAGACAAGGACTCAATGGCAACGCCATCTGAGGGGATGAGGGGACCTTGGATCTGCTGGAGGGGTAACAGGTATGGGGGTGGTGGAACAAGTGGGGATGAGGGTGAACTCAGAGGAGGGTTCCTTGGTGGCAACTGAGAGGGTTCCAACATCAACTCAGCTTCTAAGCCTGAGATGAGGTTTTTGAGAGCTCTGGTCTCATTGGTCATCAGAGGGAGAGGAGGACAGGGAGGAGTGAGGTGTTCTATCAAAGACATCAACATCAGTAGGAAGGGGGTCATTGTTAAAGTATGCCTGTCTCTCCTCTTCTGGAAGGGAAAAGATGACAGGGTGGAGGAAAGACAAGACAGTCACAAGAGGGAGGATGGAGATGCAGTAGTGGAGTCGCTCGATGTGGAAGGCTTCAAGTGTGGCATTTCTGATCTCAAGTACACCTTGTTCAATTGAGGTGAGTGGCAAGACATTGGATGTCTGGCCAGCATAGGAGTGTTCTGCACCAACATGGGAATTTGTCATGTCCCAGGTGGCCCAGGGGAGAAGGGATTGAATGGTGGTGTAGTATCTATAGAGGCAGGGGAGGTGGATGAGGGTGTTGTTGCATGAGAAGAGTGGTAGTCTCTCAAGTGCAACAGATGCTTCTCAGCTCTCAAGGAGGGGGACATAGACAAGACAACGAGCAGATGGGGGGAGACAATGGATGTGGGTGGAGAGGGGAACAGACTGGAGGAAAGGAAACATCATGGAAGTTCTTAAGAGAAAGGAGTTCAGAGTCCACCCTTCTTTTTATACTCTTTTAGGATGGTCTTGGCATTTCCTAAATTGTGGACGGGTTCCCACATTCACTCCACATTTGAATATCCTTTCCAGTGCATGAGGTACTGCCTTTTATCCAAGTTTCCCTGATGGTTGACAATGGTCTCGACTTCATATTCTTCCTCTGACCTGAGAAGATCTGGTGGAGGTCAGGAGAAGTTGGGGCTGTGTTCTGTAGTTTCCCAGTATGGGAAAAGTAGGGAGGCATGGAAGACGTCGTGGATCTTCCATCATGATGGGAGTTCTAGGTGGTAGGCAACTGGGGAAATGACCTTGGAGATTCAGAAGGGTCCAGTGCATTGTGGAGAGAGTTTCTTTGACAGGGTTTGGAGATGAAGGTTCTTTATCTCAAGCCAAACCTGGTCTTCAACTTTCCAAGGTTTGAAGGTCAAATATCACCATTCCTTCATGTGTTGCTGGGCAAGCTCATGGGCTGCTTCAGCTTCTTTTTGGGAATCAGAGATGGCATTTAGCCTGGATTTGAGGGTGGATAGGAAGGTTTTTCCTAGTGGGGGATAGGCGTGAAGTTCATATCCCATCAGAAGGGAGAATGGGGATTTGCCAGTTATGGAATGGGTGGTGGAGTTGTGGGCAAACTCGGCCATCGGTAGCATATCTAGCCACTTGTGAGGGGAGTTGGCACAGAAGATGCATAGGAATGTTTCAAGTTCCTGGTTGTACTGTTTGGTTTCTCCATCCATTTGAGGATGGTATGCCATGGATAGCAAGACATCATATTTGAGAAGTCACACTAGTTCTTGAGCGAAGGCAGATGTGAATTGTGGGCCACGGTCAGTGATCAGATCCACTGAAATATTGGAAAAGGGGTGAGAGGTGGCCATGGGGAGGGGAATAAGGGGTGGAACAGTGGGATGGATCAATATCTTGTGAGATTTGCTGGTCAGAGAACAACACCTGCACCTCATCCTATTACCCCTCCTTGTGCTCCCCATCCTCCTGTTGTTGAACCTCCACTGCTCAGATGTGATGAACAACCTTGTCATCCCCCCACTCACCCTGGAAATATTTATGGTGAAAACAAAAATCCCACTAAACAGATTAAGGACATCAAGAAGGCCTCCATATGGAAGGGATTAATCAGTGGAGCACCACCAAAGGAACCAGATATTTCTAATGTCCTTGGTGGCCTCCCTCCATCTCTGACTTGAACTGAAGATGATGTTGAATGTGTCACCAAGGAAGGGGGAGACTATGTTATCTCCTACCTTTGTTCTCATGCAATTCCATATGTACAATCATCAATACTCCCAATTATAGGAAATGATCCTTTAAGGACATATTGAAATTACCTGCAGAAAAGCAAGCTCTCTGGCAGAAGACCTGCAATACTGAGCTAGCCATGCTCAAAGAATGCAAGGTACAGGAAGTTGTCAATTGCCCTATTGACTGCAATGTTATAACAAATTAATGGGTTTTTGATATGAAATCTAATGGTTGTAAATGTGCTCACCTCATTGCCAAAGGCTCCTCATAGGTTGAAGGCATCAACTATGATCAGATCTTCTCACCAGTTGTGCAATTTGAAACAGTGCAATGTATGCTCACCCTTGCTGCTTTACAAAACTGGCACATCTCAGGACCTGATGTCCAATTTGCCTATTTATATGGCATTCTGGAAGAAGAGCTCTACATGGAGTTTCCATAAAAATTCATGCCTCTCCATTCAAAAGGCAAGGTACTTAAACTCCTACACACTATCTTATGACATAAAACAAGCAGGGATTACCTGGTGGCACACTTTGGACAAATCCATAAAACAACTAGGATTTGAATAGCTTAGAACTGATGCTGGCTTATTTGTGTACCAGAGGAAAAGATATAGTACTCACCATCATCTGTATCAATGGTGCATTATTTTGTGGACCTGTTAAGAGTCTAGTTAAAAAATTTAAGGCTGCTTTTATGACAAAGTGGGAATGTCAAAATCTTGGGAAACCCCAGGAATTCCTTTGAATGAATACACGTCAAAAAGGTCACCACATCTTAATAGATTAGTGGAATTTCCTCAACAAGGTGCTTGAGCAATGTGGAATGCCCAATGCAAAGCCAGCTCACACTCCTCTTTCACAGGGTTATTATCCAGAGAAGAATGAAGGTTCTCTTAACTCTGAGTTGCATACATGCTTCCAGACAATTATAGGATCACTACTTTATCTTATGATTGGTACAATGCCTGACATATCATATGCTGTCACACAAATGGCCTGCCAATCCACCAACCCATTACAAGAGCATCTAGAAAAGGCTCTTTACATATGCTGATACTTACTTGGCACTAGTGATTATTCATTAGTATATGATGGAGATTCTAGCAAAGGCATTACTGCCTGCACTGACTCAGACTGGGGTCAAGATAAAATAACCAGTCACTTACAAATAGGTTTTTACCTGAAGTTAGTGAGTGGAGTTTTACTTTGAAATTCTTATTTACCAAAGACAGCTGCTGTGTTTTCCACTAAAGTAGAATATATGGCTTTGAGTGATTGTTCTCACCAAGTCATTTGGATCAAACAGATGTTGGACAACCAGGGTACAAACTCAGTCCCATTGCCATCTGTGGTGACAATCAAGGATATCTCTTTATTGCAGAAATCCAGTCACTGAGAAACAATCCAAACACATTCACATTGAGTACCATTTTGTATGTGATGTAGTGATGGTTTTCAAACAGGTTGAACTATTCTTTATTCCAGAAGATGACAATCCAGCAGATATGATCATTAAGAATCTTGGATATGTTGAATTCAAGAAGTTTCAACAACAACTTGGTTTGGAATTTCACAATCTCACTTTTCATTAAATAACTGTATAATTGATTACAATACATATACTATGGTATATTAGACAAGAGGAAGTGTTGAATGTATTAGTATACTCTATTAGTATAGTTGTTCACACATTCCATGTATTTAAAATACAAACTCAGCTGAGCTGAGTTCTAATTAACTCTTTACATTGAACTACAATATTCTACTAAGTGTTACCAAACCAGGTATGTAGCCAGTGCATGACTCTACCATTACATGCTGGTTTCTATACTCATGTGATATATAAGTGTGTTGATGACACCACAGGAAAAGGCAGCTTTGATGTCTAGAAAAAGCAAGGATACAAATTTGTCCATGTGGTGGGCCCAGGCATTGTGTATGAATTTGGTCAATAGGTGGATGGAGTTGTCTGTGAATCCACCTGGGTGGCCTTTGAAGTGGATGTTGGAGAGGAGGTTGTAACATTCTGTGATAAAGCAGATGTTGTCCACAATGCATGACAATAGGATTTTTGCCATGGTGTCTAAGAGAGTGATGGATGTGTAGGATTTCAGGCCATTATAGCCTGGTCTCTCCAATTTCCTTAGTACTATTGTTGACAAGTGTTTCCACTTGTTAGGGTAAAAATTGAAGTCAAATGTGGCTTTGAGGATAGATCCCACCCTTCCACTTGATAATGGAGATCTTGTTGGCATGAGGTTTGCCCAGCTTGCACTTGGTGGTATACTACTACTAGGAAGCAATGATGAGCTGCTTGAGCTCAGCAATGGAGAGAGGGGGGTAGTGTGAAGCAGAAGGACTATCAGGGTTGTCTTTCTTATTCTTTCCCTTCTTGTTGGTGGTATGAATAGAGGATTGATTGACAAGCAAAGTAAGCACATCAGTATATTGAGGCATTTTGGAGAGGACAATCACAAGCTGGATTTGGGAGGAATCTCATACTTTACCTCTTCAAGTTGAGAGAACTGAGAATTTAGCTTTGCAAAAACAGGAGCTAGGTGGTTGTTCTCAGGGAAGGTTACATATATCCATGAGTGACTTGAATTCTGCAAAAGTAGAGGTAAGAATGGAGGTGGAGTAGGCATCCTTGAAGGTAATCCAAAGCTCCAGGCTAGCATGGATAGGATTGAAGTGTGATGTGATGTGTTATGATTCATCCTTTTCATCATATTCTTTTCTTTTTCTTCACTTTGCCTTGCCAAATCTCCATTCACCTTGGCCACACTTTGAACCTTCACCCTAGTCATTACCACTGACTAGTTAACCCCCTTGGATCCCCTTGTCTACCCTTTGTCATGTTTACTTCCCTCTTGATCCTTTATGGCACCCCCCTTGCCCTACTGTACAATGTTTCCCCATTACTTTGTCTTGTCTTCCTTCCCTTACCTTGGACTTCCCACCTGTGATTGGTTCCTCCAGACCTCCACCCACTATGGTCTCATAACAGCCACATTTCCTGCTTTCTCTCTTTGATTAACCTGTGATCCATGATCACTTCCCTTCAAATGCTTGGTACATTTATATGTCCTCATTTATGGTGTTTCCTTTGCCCCTTCACTCCTGTCTATGACCACCCAGTCATATTACACCCCTTTACCCTACCACCTCCCCTTTGCCCTAGTGGCTATTTTCCTGCTTGCCCTTATCTTGAAGTAGACCCTACTTAAACCTTGCTGTACTATAGCTGTTCCCCATTCTTATCTTCCTTTCACTCTTTAGCCATTGTCCTTGCCTGTGGCATTTGTCCCTTAGTCTCTGTATTCCCATCCCAGCAATATACCCCTTTGCTCTTTGAATCTCTGGCTCTCCTGAGTGTCTCCTTGTCCCCTTGTCCCCTTGTCTCCTCATCTTCTTATTTCCTTATCTTTCCACTTCCTCACCCTCTAAGTCCTTTCACCTCTTTATTCCCTTTTTCCAGTCGCCTTCCATGGAATCCCTGACCCTGGTAGTACTTCCAATAGTACTCTCCTTACCTCTTACCCTCTTGACCTTCCAGGCCTTTGTGACCTTCTTTACCTTCTTAACCCTGACAGTTCTCCTCACCTTCCTGGGCTACCTAATTACAGGGATCCTATCCTCTCAGTCTCCCCTCCTGAGGGAGACTCCTATATTTAACCCTTCCCACCCTCCTCTTCATCCTCATCTCTACCCTCATCCTCATCCCTCCCCTCCTGGTTACCTAGACATCTAGGATCCCTTTCTCTAGTCCATGAATACCACGACCTTCATCCATGAACACTGCAAACCCCATCCATGAACACTGCAAACCCCATCCCTCACCCCATGAAACTCCAACATTGCCTAATTGCTAATTGTGACCCCTCGAACCTCACCCACTGTCTGAAAGGCTATGCTTGCCCCTATCCAGGTCAAGCATAACATGATGTGGACTTCAAGCTTGAGATAGATAGACTCAAGAGTCTTGTTATTAGCATCTTCCCAATCCTCAATCTGTTTGATCATATTGGTGGTGATATTGCCATCTTTGTCCTTGATATGGTTGGGGCAGATGCAGTGCATCTTGCTCTGGAGTCCCTGGGAGTGAAGGTAGGATTCCATCTTGTTGGCCAATGCTTGTAGTTGATACCATTGAGTTTGGAGAGGTCTTTAAAGATGGAAGGAGACATGATAGAGTAGTATCTGGGAGGGATGAAGGGCATGAGTACTTTCTACAATCTATGTAAAAACAAAGAAGGGGATGGCAAAATTATTCACACATTCCTGAATATTTCAGAGCCCTAATCCCAGAGGGGCATAGCCTCTCCCTGGTAATCCAGGTGACATTTTAACTAACACCTGAGTGTGTAATTATCACACAGGATTGTCTAACATTCTAGTCTACATTTGGTGTAAAAATACACAGAATGAGATATGTGATGGGCAAGATAAATGTCTGGCATGAAAACCACAGAATGTCTCTAGAGTAGCTATGCAATTAAGCATGAGTAGGACTCATAACCTGTAGCAACCAGCATGTAATGGTAGAGTCATGCACTGGCTACATACCTGGTTTGGTAATACTTAGTAGAATATTGTGGTTCAATATAAAGAGTTGATTAGAACTCAGCTCAGCTGAGTTTGTATCTAAATACATGAAATGTGTAAACAACTATACTAATAGAGTATGTATACTAATATGTTCAACAATGAGGAAAAGAGAAATTCCAAAAGAATATACCAATTGATACTGCTGCTGTCTTGACAGCAGTCACATTTTCTTGTCTTTGATAACTTTACTTCTGATCTCTTTAATATATCAATAGGACTTGATCAAGACTACCCAATATCACTCACCACCTTCCTCTTCTATAATACAGATTTAATAAATATAGGAATGAACCACAAAGATAAACTAAGCCTAGGTTTCATCAACAACACAGTGTTTGCCACAAGAGGAAAAAGTTATCAAAGATGCTAACTCTAAACTAGTAGACATGATGAAAGGCAACAATGGAGTGCTAGAATGGAGGATCTCTCACCATGCAAACTTTGAGCTTACTAAAATAACTCTTCTTTGTATCTCACATGCAAAAGCCCCCAATCCACTCAATGGCAACAAACTATCCCCCATCACCTGCCCCCCATTAATCATCAGGAATCACCAAATAACACTGTCCTCCACATATAAATTCCTAGGTGTCATCACTGACCAAGAACTATGCTTCACAGAACACATTGCATATACTACAGCTAAAGGCACCAAATATGTTCTCATGTACAAACACATCACAAAAGTAACCAAAGATGCATGCCCCATCCTAGTCAAAAAGCTATAAGAGAGAGTAGCCTTTCCAAAAATCCTATACACAGTCAAAGTCTGGGGTACTAAATTTCTACAGAAAGGATACAGCAAGGAAGAAGAAGTATGGAATGCATGTGACTTCAGAAAATGCTTTGAATCAATCCAACAACTAGCCACACTTCTCATCACTGGAGGCATATGCTCCAATGCCTCTGACATCCTGTTTGCACACATGAATCTCCTTCCCACCTCTCTGCTAATATGAAAGCACTGTAGCTGTGCAGCCCTATGCCTCACCACCCACCCATCCTTTTATCCCCTCTGCAAAGCAGTCATCACAACAGTCAGAGGCCACAAATGTTCACAAATGCCTCCTAAACTGCCTGCAAGAGATGTTCCACCTCAACTCAAGAAACTTCACAACCATCACCCCAGTACACATAGATCTGAAATGGACTCCCCATACCTGTTAAGATTAGGCAAACTCCAGGAGATATTACAAGGGTTGTTCAAGGCATTTTCAGGAAAGCAGGATGTTCTTGCAGCTTGCTTGCCTAGCCTAGAATGTGTTCTGCTTGCCATTTTACACCTTACATGGTTTACACTCTCAGCCATGGGCCTTTCTAGAGCCATACTAACTGCAAATGGAGTAAGTTTCATATTCTCAAATCTTGTATATCACAAGACTGAACCTGTGGTGCTAATCCTGTAGCAGTGGATGGGCCAGAGAATGGGCATGAAGGCCATTTCACATTCAGTGTAAGCAATTGTAGTCCACAGATCAGTCATTGGATCAATGCATTCTTCCAACATTGCACAGGTGTCAGAGCATCATGTTCTTCCACATTGCCATACACAGCTCAAAGTTGTTACAATGACCCTCCCTCATTCATCAATATTGCAACTTGCAAATGTGGGCAAGCCTGCCAAGTCATGGTTGATAGGACTTGACATAATAAAGGGCATGGTTTGTCATAGTAGTTACTTGGTAGATGTGTTTAATGGATTGGCATCAATATTGCATGACTTTATAACTAGGAAGAGTGTCAGTGATGCACCAGATTTACATGTTTTCATCTCAAGAAATCCAACAGAATTTGTAAAAGTCAGATATCTTGCCAGTCAGCAAGGAATTGAGCAAATATCATTCTATCCCTTGTATTGAATGCCTCCAGTGACCATGACTTCACCAACTCCATACTTTGATAGTCCATCAGCAATTGTTGCATCACATCCACAAAGGCCCTCCTTGACACATTTTGTCAGTTTTATTGGTGATGTTATGAAACAAGCCCTCATACTTACACCATAATCACCACAGTCAAGAAAGGCAATCAAAATTAGCACAGATTGTTGCAGTTCCATGGCAGCAGTGATTGTATCATATAGTCAGTGAAGATTGAGATCTTATCAAAGTGACAAGGATTTGCAGGACATATTATTAGAAACATTCTGCCATGAAGCAACAGACAAACACAAAGAATCTAGTAGGTGATGTTACCATGCCAGGGGCAGCTGGACTGATTGTCTGTGAGGTGGTAAAAGTTGATCATGTTCATGGTGTGAACCAGCAAGACAAGGCTGGGCCATGTACTACACTTGAAGGGGGGATGGCAATGGTGGGGGGAGGTAATGGTAATGGAAGGGGGAATAATAGGAGGGTAGGGAGATAATGAGGGAGGTAAGAAGATGTTATGGGGAAATAGTGAGATAGTGGTAGACACTCAATGGCCAAATATTAGTTGTAGAACTGCCAGTAGCTGATACAGGCCTTGAAAAATGCAATTTTGAGAAAATTTCAGACTTTCAGCCTTGGAGTGGTAGATATTGAATAGAGTATGTATATGAGGTTTTAAGTCAAAGTAAATTTCAAAAGACAAATAAATAACTCACTCCAATGATATATAACAAATGCCATCATAGCCATAGATAGCTGGTTGCCATTCAAAAGACCTGAGTGCCTGACCTCCAAAGTAGAGGCTGATATTGTCCATAAAATTCAATGAATTGGCAAAAAGGTGAAGCTATATACCAAAATTTATATGTGTGTGAGAATGACAGAAACATATTGCTTACCTCTTCATCTGAGGTATAATGGCAAAGACTAGATGGTGAATCTTCAGTGGCTCATTCAGAAGAAGCTTTG
This sequence comes from Boletus subluridellus, assembly GCA_038092575.1. NCBI lineage: Eukaryota > Fungi > Basidiomycota > Agaricomycetes > Boletales > Boletaceae > Boletus > Boletus subluridellus. The sequence goes on along the minus strand of JBBPQN010000010.1, from coordinate 11,632 downwards.
TACTAACTCCAAGAGTGAAAGTAGATAGAGCAGAAAAAGGTGATAGGTCTTGGTAGACCCTTTATTAGCAGACATGAATAGGCCTTTGTGGACAAAGATGCTATCTTGCATAAACTTGTGAGCAGTTGCAACACTTTCACATGCCTGCAAAATATTTACTTACTTTATCCAACAAAGCAATTGATCCAGAATATGCCACTAATTTTATTTCAGTATTACCTTTAATATAATGAGAAAAAAACTTGCCAATAACATCAGGTTCAAATAGGTACACAATTTGACAATATCTCTTGATTTCCTATCCAAACACAAGTGATAAAGATCTATGGAGGACTGGTCTGCTTTTTGTAAAGTAGACTTGAGGATTTCTTTGAGAAGGTGGATTGCAGTATAGCAGGTTTCTAATGGAAATGAAAAAGGATCATCTTGAGATAATTCTTGCCCACCACAAAAGATAGTGGCAAGAAGATTAGAGTCAAGATAAGAAGAGATTGGACTGAAGTTGTTTCATCAATTGCTCAGATGTAATCCAAGAGTGAAAATTGAATGGGTTGTCAAAAATGTTTGAATTGCTATAATCATTAGATCTATATCATAAAATATAACAAATATAAACTTACCAGCAGCTATGTCCATATCCAAGTTTACAAGTGGTATGTTTTCCACCAAATGCAATTTTTGAACCATGGACCAGATGGCATTCTGAATGGATGCTATAAAATGTGAGAATATATGATAATTATATCATAAGAATTACCTGATATATCAAATCTTACTATAGCTAAAGAATGTATGAATATATCCATTATTGATATAATATGTATATATAAATACCTTCATTGATGAGACAGGATTTGTCTCTACTCAAGGTTTGTACATTCTCATCTATAACATTAATTGGTTTCAGATATTAGACAAATATCTGTTATAAAACTTACTGGTTAAAGAATTATCAGCATTTGAATATTGATCAACCATTGGATTGAAATGGTCAGGGAATCTCCATTCAGGTTCCATACAAACCATTGTGGATGCAACCAAGATCTGGCTTCTAGGAATTTCTAGATGGATCTGATGGGCTCCTTTTTGTGCCAGCAGAACTGTTATCAGCAAAGAAGCTGCCATTGGAGGCTCTTTAAACATGCCTGGATACTAAACAACATAGGACTTTAGAACAATTATTGGTAATATATATTACTTACATGTTCCCCTGATAGTCAAATTCCTCAGGCTGGTTTGTGAAATTTCTACCAATATCAAAAAAAACCCACATTTAAAAATATAGGACTTTAAAATAATTATTAGCAATATATTATATATTAGTTACAGATTTAAAAGGATTCTCCTGATAGCCAGACTTAGGCATGCTTGCAAAATTGCCACTGATATCTATAAAACCTTGCATTTAAAACCATGGGACTTTGAAATTATTATTAACAATATATTATATGTTACTTACAGATTCAAGAAGATCCTCCTAATAGCAGACTCAGGCTGGTTTGCAAAATTGCCACTGGTATTTATAAGATCATGTACCTAAAAACATTGAAGTTTTTAATGGTAATCTGAAGATTATTAGTTATTACACTTACACTTCCATTAGAAAGCTTCATTTGTGACAGAGCTGCAATTGAGAATTCTGGAAACCTCTCTGGATACTGATACTAAAAATTATAGGAATTGAAGGTGATTCTTAGCAATATATATTACTTACAGACTTACCTTCTGGTTGATATACTCCATAGGCTGGTTTGAAAATCATTATTGGTATCTGTAGAAGTTTGCATCTAAAAATATTAAGGCTTGTAATGGTAATCTGAAGATTATTAGTGACCATACTCACATTTCCAATGGTAAGGTGGATATTGGAATTCTGTCCATAGGGGTTGAGAGGAAACATAGTGGATTTGACAGAAGATGTGTTATCTATTATTAGTGGTTTGGGTTGCAATGCATGTAAATGAGTCACATGATCTGAGCACAGCCCATTGAGCAAGTTGCCACTGACTACCATGACTGTGTGTGTTTTCCATAAGATGATGAGGAGATGGAGGTGTCAATGGAGAAGTGGAAGGTGCCAACATCAAGTTGGCTTCCGAGGATAAAATGAGATCATCAAAGGCCTGAGCCTCTATTGGCTGTGGTAGAAGTGGTGAAGCTGGAGGAAAAAGATATTCCACCAAAGATGTCAGTGTTAGGAGGAAATATGTGTACAAACATATCAATACAAGGTCATGTGGGTGGCCACAATGGAAGATTGCAGTCCATCATTGATATGCAAGCTAAGTAATAACTGAAGTCCATATCTCATGTTTAACATGGTCTTGGCATTGACCAAACTGACAGAATCATATTTGATATTGTGCAGGAATGACATGATCTGCATCCTGTGTGAAAGTTGGCAATGAATCCAATGTCAATGTCAGAATGTGAGAACATCATGCCAGATATCTACACCATATTGAATGCAAGCTATACAAATAAATTACTGTATGCATTGGCAAATACAGATGTATCACTGCAAGCACAAAAAAGACCATCTTGATGGTACCATGGATGTTGGATGTAAGCTCCCACCACATGTCTTGTTGAGAGACAAAAACCAAAAGCCACCCAGCTGAATCCTATCTATGCGATACATGAACCATGATTTCCCTTCTTACAGGCCTGGTTGAAAAATCATAGTATCTATGTGTGAAGTAATAAAATGGATGTCAAATAAGATATGTTACTTACATGGGGTTATATCACCAGTGGAGATCCCACTGGAGGAGGCTGTGTAGTCATGTGATGCTGGCATTTTTGTGATGCTTGAAACAACAGGAGAACATGATCATATCACCCACAATTTATTGTTTATTACTATGCATATCTTGCATGTCCATGTTTTAACAACAGTTCACACAGTGATGAATACAACAATATATACATAAATATGAAAAGGGTCTAGAATTAAGCAATACAATCTGCATAAATGTAGTATAAAGCAATATGATAAAATCATGTATATTGTATCTACATAAGTCTGCCTACAAAATGTGACTCAGATGTTCATAATTCAAACTAGTGTTGATTAGTTTGATTGATAAAAATATGAATGCTGGAGTGTTTTCATAATTGGTCATGGTTAGGACACACAATTTGTATATCTGGTACAAAATGACTTGTGATTGCTTTGTACCTGATATATCTGATGAAATTTTTGATGTCTTTGCATATACTTGAGTTGCAAACTATACAAATGACTAGATAAACTATGCAATCCATATGATATGTATAGGTAGATGAGTTGTTCAAGTGAGTAAACAGTATATTCTACTTCTAATAGTATATTATTATATATGTATATCAGCATTGGCACAATTCAATGGCACATATATTTCATTGTATATCAAATTGTCTTGTATATCAATGTATCACCTACATGCACAAAAAAAATATTATTATTACTATACAATAGTATGATAGACTATGCACTTCATGATTATCATGGAGTGTAGAAATAATACAGTTCTACTATGGATAATATACTATGTAGACATCAGATGATACTATTTTGCACACTTCATGAGAACCTGTATGAAATGTACAATATATTGTTTATATAGTTTATCTATTTGTCTGACTACTACTTGTCTGTGCATGTTATGGTTTGCTTCTACTCATCTATTTATTTTCATACTTAGCTGTTTTTCCTTTCTTTTCAAAGTCACATGACTCTATATGACTCACAGCTCAACTCACCCATTAGCTACTTCTTGATGCAGGCTATGCCATCAGTCATCACAATGCACTTGGTCAGAGTCTGATCTGACAATGGATGCATTTATTCTTTTATAGTTATATTGTTTCCACATTCATCTCTGTGCTGTGCATGCTTCTTTTCTTCTTCTTCCATTCTACCATAGCATGCTGTTGCATCATGTCTTTCATTTTCATTCTTCCATTCCATGGCTATGTATCAACACATATTATAACTCATGTTATTAATCTCCACTTCTCTCATATGACTATATGCATATATATTGGTAGATCTGATACAAACATGTACAAAAATTATAAATACTATATAAACCTTGAGACTTCACTGGACGTCCTTCAGTTTAGTTCTCTTGGAGTTTCCCCTCACTTCCAAGACTGAGCCTGATTTCTCTCCTACATTCTTTTTCCTTGTTGACACTCAGTGATGACCTGAGGTACACCTACTATCTTGTTTGGGTTGTTTCAGTGCATCTATTGGCCTCTGCTGGTTTGTCTACATCCAGGTGCCTGTTCTATGCTGGGGTGAAAATGTTGTGGTGTAAATGACCCCCCTGGGGTGAATCAACCCCCCAGGGCAAAATCTCAAACTTTCTAAGTGGTTCTGCCTACTGGGCAAGGGGAATATAGATAGGTAAGACTTTTTGGGCAACAAAGGCAAATATTTGAGCAGGTTTTTTCTGTTTGATCACATAGTCAACCTGAACTTGTTGAATAGTAAGAGTAAAATTAATTATAGTCCTGGAGTGTTGAGCCAGTCCATATGTACATAACTTGAAATCAGTGCCAATATTAGGATGATTAGGAATACTTGAGGACCACAGTGTGGTATGCATTGAAAATCAGGCTGTACTCTTTTCCAGTGAACACTATGGTGTTTTCATTGTTGTCCTTGTGCCTGTATGGTATATTATGCAAAATGCTTGAGAGAAGAGGTGGTACTCACATACCAGAAGTTGATGTGTAGTATTTCAAGATGCATATTTCCAAAGCATTATCAAACATTATCCTATATAAGCCGTTGGTCAGAAAGTGGTCAGATGTGATTAGGGTCAAGATGAACAAACTACAGAATCATGTTTGGTATAAACAGAATAATGGCTGCTGGTGATCTGATATGTATCATCATCAGGTGATTGATTTTCCACTTATATCTGGCTGAGTTGCACATCAGGGCAGCATTATCTGTCTCAAAGAACCTTTCAGCATATTCTTCAGCAGCTTCAACTAATTTTGAGCACATAAAGCTTGGCTCCTTGATGATCTGTGATAGCAAGAGTAGAAATGAGGAGGAAAAAAAATAGCCTATCAGTGTTTCCATGTTGGTATTAATTTGGAGATCTAGCATACAATATTAGCATTATGAAATGTTGGAAACAGAACATTTACCTCCATGTAGGACACTATTGACTTGTTCAACCATTTCTTATACCACATTCTGGTATGCATCCCAGCCAAGTAGCCAAAAGGCTGATCCAATCTATCCACCATCTTGTTAGCCAGTGCATGCCAGGCATATACCTCCAAGGAACTCACAAGAAAGCTATTGATCCAACTTCATTATATATTATCCACCCGGAATGCGAAAAATAGTATACAGTATCTGATACTGTCAACTTCCCTGTTTAAGAGATATCCAAAGTGCCAAATCATGTAATAATGAAGATGTATGAGACATAGACATTGAAAATGGAGTGCTGCTTTGAAAGGATGGAATGATATAAGGAAAATCCTGAAACTTTGTGGTGCCAGTTCTAATATGATATTCTAGATGTTTCTGGTCACATCCAGTGAGATATGAGAATGTCTGTCTCAGGTCCTGAAACTTCATCTGATATTATAGATCTGTCCAGGATACTAATTTGGCAAACAACCTGATAGGTTGTTTCCTCATACTGAGCAAAGGGCAAATGTGCCATTTGAGATAGAATTGTACTATAAGTACAAATATGCCATTATCTTTTATGACAATTATATATCTATGACATGGGTTATCTGCTTAAGATCCAAGGATCAGGCCTTAAATGTCATGAAGCAATTCTTCTCCTATGTCCAGCATCAATATAATGCTGATGAGACTAGAAAAGGCAAGTTGCAGCCTAAATCACAACTTATGATTTACCTTGGTATCATCACTGGGAGTCAGGCTAACTACCTGTTTATGCAACCTAATAATTTGCTCCATACTTCTGCACATGCCATCTTTGATGAGCATCTATTTCCCAGATGTTCAGGGACTAACCACATGAGCTGGTAAACAACACTTCATGTATATAAAACCCAGGAGTTCCTGTTGGCAACCTCAAATTAAATAATGACTTGGGCCACTCAGACACTTAAACCGACTGATAGAGTAAAGAGATGGTTAGGAGGGAATCCCAACAAGAACTTGACTAGAGTTCTTGGGGTGTTGGATTCAAGGTATATATATGTTTTCCATGTTTGTGTCTATTATGACACTGGTCCGTGTGCATGAGGCTATGTAATGATGACTTGTTGTTATGAGACGAGCTCGAATAATCACTGGCAGAGACTCGACGGGGCTACACCAAACCAAACGATGAAGAGAAAAGCAGAGGTGGAGAGTAAAGCAAGAGGTCTTCCTTAATTCAGCCGCAAGGATGTAGGTTGCAGCGAACAAATGGATTAGACTGGGGAGTCCAGTCACGTACAGCTACTTTATATATGTTACAGGACTGTGCACGGACCATAGGGTCCTTGGGAAAGACTACTGAATATAGATAGATGAAAGAAGTGTTCGTGAGAGCAGAAGAATGATGATGGGAAGAAAGAAATGGAAATTAATAAGGCGTGTGTGCATCGTGTTTGTCTAGACCATAGGTCACGTGTAGTTTCCCACGATCATGTGCACATCATGTGACTTTGAAGTCTGAAGGATGTAAAGTAATGCGCGAGTGCGCTAAGTTAAAAATGTTTGAAAATATAGTATATCATAACACTACTCCCTCTTTAAGACTCGAATTCCAGGCGAGTCCCGTAATAATTAGTTTTGGTAAAGTTTTCATAGCGAGTAAAGAGTGAAGAGAAATCTCCGATGGTAAGGCCATGAAGTTTCCGAGGAGCCGAGGGGTTCTTTTTGTGGAAATTGGCGACTGCCTGAGGGGCGGTATTAATGATGTCGCCGGATTCCCATGTCCTATCGGATTCATCGTAACCTTTCCAGTGTATGAGATATTGAAGCTGGTGGCCTTTGAGACGAGATGCCGCAATGTAGTCTATTTCAAACTGCTCTACTCCTTCTTCGTCAACTTCGATTGTGTCGGGGCGTGAGACTGGTTGACCCGGAAGGGTTGTCCGATATGGTTTAACGCATGAGATGTTAACGGTAGGGTGAATACGAATAGAGTTCGGCAGTTTGAGTTTAACAGCATTAGGGAGAACCTCGAGGATTTCGTAAGGACCAATCCATTTTTGAGTGAGTTTCTTTGCCGTATAAGGAAGCTTCAAATGTTCGGCCGAAAGCCAAACTTGTTGTCCTTTCTTGTAATCTGGAGCTTCAGAGCGTTTAGACTCTGATTGTTTTTTCATCTTTTCTCGTGCTTCCTCCAATGCATCTTCTACTTCTTTATGGCTTTTTCCCATTTCCATGCCGAATTCTTTTCCCATGCCTTTAGCTTTCCCTTCGAAACCCATGCGAGGGGTGTAGTTATGTGTAATATTGAAGGGGATGGTGCCGGTGGCGGTAGTAAGGGAATTATTGTGATGGAATTGAGCGACTTTGAGCCAATCGGCCCATTCAGTCTGTCGCTTAGCTATGTAAGAGCGGAGATACTGTTCAAGTTCTCTATTGATACGCTCTGTTTGTCCATTGGTTTGGGGGTGATAGGCGGTGGATATTTTCTGGGAAATAGAGAGAAGATTACATAATTCGGAAGTAAAGTCTGAAACAAACTGGGGTCCTCGATCAGAAACGATCGTAGAAGGGAGTCCGTGGATACACCAAATATTGTCTCTGAAAATGATAGCTAAGTCCTTTGAGGAAACTGTATCGTAGGTAGGAATGAAAACGACTTCTTTAGAGAATTGATCAATGACAACGCAAATGGCAGTGTAACCGTGGGAAGCAGGTAAACCCGTAATGAAATCAACAGATAAATCTTCCCATGGTCGTTTAGAAGCGGGTAAAGGGAGGAGTTTTCCTGCCGGTGCTTTTGACTTTCCCTTTGTTTGGGTGCACACTTGGCAGCTATCTACATAATTTTTAATGTCTTTTGTGACGCCAGGCCACGAGAAATGACGAGTAAGGAGATGAGAAGTGCGAGCTTGTCCGGAATGTCCGCCAATAGGGGAGTCATGGCAAATAGTGAGAAGTTCTGTATGTAAAGGTTCAGGAACAAAGACTTTGTTTTTGTTGTTTTTGAAAATATTGTTATCGTAATCGTAAGTATATTCGTTAAAAGATTCTTCGCGTATTTTTTCTGATTCTTTTATGATTTTTTCGTAAAAGGAAGATGAAAGTTCAATGTTGTTAGTAAAAAGAGAAGGGGGTAAAACGGTAATGTTCTGGTTGTGATCTGTGACAGCATTACCATGGTCCAGTCAGCGAGATAAAGCATCTGCACGTCCGTTCGATGTACCAGGTTTGTAAATAAAAACGTAATTGAACTCCTGTAAAAGCGCGTGCCAACGAGCTTGACGACCAGATAAGGTTTGGGGTTTCTTCCAATATTCGAGATTCTTGTGATCTGTCCAGATCTCAAAACCTTCCCTACCGATTAGGTAGTGTCGCCATTCTTCTAAGGCTCTAATGACCACAAGAAGTTCTTTGTCATAGATAGGGTAATTGTGCTCAGCGCTGTCGAAGGAGTGGGAAATGAAGGCGCAGGGTCTCCAGAGACCATCATCGCACTTAACCGAAAGCACAGCCCCTGTGGCAATGTCCGAGGCATCCGTTTCAAGACGCATTTCTTTGTCTCGATCAGGATATGCTAATAGGGGTGATTCCTTGAATTTGGCTTTCAAAGAATCAAATGCGATTTGATGTTTCGGTTCCCATTTGAATAGAACATCCTTTTTGGTTAGGTCGTTCAATGGGCATGCGATGTCCGCAAAGCCTTCAATAAATCGTCGATAATAATTACAAAGTCCGAGAAAGCCTTGCAGTTGTTTGAGACGTGTGGGAACCGGCCAATCCAATATCCCTGACACCTTCTTTTCCTGCATTTCTACTCCCTCTTTAGATACTACCATACCTAAAAAGTCCACTTTGTCCTTTGAGAAACTACATTTTTCTGGTTTTACATAAAGATCGTTTTGGCGAAGATGGGAAAGCACCTCCTTTACTATTTCTTCGTGCTCTTCCTTCATCTTGCCTTTAGTAAATATCATACAATCGTCAATGTAGATAACAAGTATGGCATACATGTCATTAAATATATCGTTCATCATCTGTTGGAATGTAGGGGGTGAGTTAGTCATTCCAAAATACATAACAGTGGGTTCATATGCGCCTATGGGAGTAACGAAGGCTCCCTTCCACTCGTCTCCTTCCTTAATTCTCATGTTGTTGTAACCCCATCGAAGATCAAGGGCTGTGAACATGTCTGCGCCCTTAAGGCAGTCAATCAACGTGGAAATAAGAGGAAGAGGATAGGCATTTTTTATCATTCCTTCATTTAAATAACGATAGTCCATTACTAGTCTCTTTTTTCCGTCTTTTATGGGTATAAAGAATACTGGTGCCGTTTGAGGAGACTTCGAAGGGCGGATATATCCCTTCTTGAGTTCTTTTCTGATGAACGTGTGTACTTCGTCCATTTCCACATCTGATAAGGGAATTACTCTACCCTTTTTGGGTGCGAAGTCTGGTTTCATATCTATCGCATGATCCCAGGGTTTTCGTTCCGGCATTCTTTCGGATTCGTTCTCGGAAAATACGTCAAGGAAGTCGTGATAGATTTCGGGCACTTTCTCCTTGAGTCCTTCTTCTATACTATGGTTATAAATAAGTTTGATAGGTTCGTTAAAAGGTCCATCACCCATAATACGGCAGTAGGGTGTGCATCGAGGAAAAGAAATAGTTTTAGTGACCCAATCTATTGTAGGGTTATGCCGAGCCAGCCAGTCATAGCCAACAATGAGGCGGTGGGTTCCTAGTTTGGAAATGTAGGCTTCCAGGACCTTGTAGTGGCCGGCAATCCCAATAATTAAGGTAACAGTGTGGGTTACTTGGCCTATTGCTCCGTTAGAGCCGTCAGCATTTTTCACCAAAATAGGGTTAGCAATTTTATAAGTAGGGATACCGTGAGAGAGAACATAGTCCTTGTCGATGAAAGTATGAGATGTGCCTGAATCTAGAAGGGACTTAAACGATTGAGATCGCCAACTTCCATCTTCATAATTTAGTACATGTGTCTCAAGTGACATTTCGCCACCGAATGACAATGTGCTTGCGCGAATAGAAATAGATGTGGGGGAGTTGAGGGATTTATAGATAGGAGAATTCCTTACTTGGCGAACAAGAGAATTAAGCACGCTTTGTTTTAATTCCAGCGCCATGCTCATGCTTTGTTGAGTCGCTCTTTTGGAATGGGGAATAATATTGCCAAGAAGATCGTCCAAAGTACATACAGGGAAATCAGACTCATCACAGTCCACAAGATCGGTAGAGATATTACAAGAAGAAAGAGAAACAGAAGGAAAAACGTAATTGTCCAGTCCATGAACACCCTCATCGTTCACAGACTTATTTAATTTAAAGAGGAGGCCGCCTTCTGCCTGGCTTCTACTTTGAACTTGTCTCTGTAGAAGGCTTTGGCTTCTGCCGAATAGAAGGACGGTGTTGCCGCTTGTTGAGCGACAACCAGGGGAGCAGACGGGACGGGAGCGACGGTTAGAGGAGGGGGGAGGGGACGACCATATTGGTGCTGGGCATGCTGCACGGGCGGCTGGTAAGGTGCAGCAGGCACATATGCACCTGTTTCGTAATCCCAAAGATACTGCTGTTATACCTGTGGCGGTCGCGGGGCTCTCTTGTTGGGGTTCTGAGAGCAATCTGGCCATATGTGGCCAACCTTGTTGCAACCGTAACAAGTACGGGTGTCGGGCTGAGATGGGAGAGCCTGTTGGGCATCTATCTCCATCGGGGCTCCTCTACCTGGCTGCGTACCGGTGGGAGTGAAACGGGAATGGTTACCCGGAGGTGGTCGTGGCGGGGGCGGATAATATTGTTGGCCATAAGGCCGCGGAGGACGGGGTGCGAACTGGGGGCGATATGAAGAAGGGGTGGGACAAGAAGGTGGACCACGTTCTATTGCGATCTGTTCAAAATTTCTTCCGATTGCTCGGTAGTTCCTTGCGAGCTCGAGGTAATCGTCAGATTCTTTTCCTGTCATTTTCACTTGGTAATAAATGCGATAGTCGACAGCCTTTTTAAGCAGCTCCAGAGCAAAGTCTGTTCCTATGTCTGCTTCTTTGACGAGAATGGTGAACTCTTGTATGAACAGGTCTATGGGTCTAGACCCTTGCCTTAAGGCTTGTAGCTTTTTGAGACTCTCATGGGCGAGAACCTCGATCTGGAAATATTCTTTGATCTCAATTTGGAGATCTGCCCATTTGGGCCATGCCACAATGCCTTTAGGCAAGGTTATCGTGGATCCTGCCACGATAGGAATTTCTTCCTCTTCTTCTTCTAAGTATCGTTCTAAGGTGATTTGGGCAAAGCCCTCAGCCTTTTTCTCGAATCGAGACAGAACTGCAACCGTGCGGATGCGGTTGTCCTTCCAGTCCTGTGCATCGACCCAGAGTCGAAGCTTAATCCACCATGGACGAAACCTTGAGCGGTCACCATCCCAATTACCGGGATCGACAATCTTTTTGGAAATGTTTGAGCGCTCCTTGCTCAAGGCGAGCG
>JBBPQN010000009.1:0-50280 GCA_038092575.1 Boletus subluridellus | reverse complement strand
GGTGACGTGAGAAACCCTTGTACCCTGGGTCAAGGGTTTACCATATCCATTGTAGTCAGAAGACTGCCAAGGATATTAGTAATGATGTAGTAAGAATACTGCCATCTAGACCCGGGTTGAGGGTATGAAGTCATAAGTGATGTCATATGACATCATGTGTCTAGACTCTATTAATAATAGGTCTGATCAACATGTGTCTAGATCCCTTGGTGTACATCATTCTGTGACGTCACCAGAGTCTGGGCTTGTGCCTGTTAGTCAGGTCTTAAATGGTACAAATGTACTTGTCACCAGTGGTGACTTGTCACAAACATGACTGTCAGTCATACAGACATAGCTGTTGACGTGACAAGAAGATGAAAGGATATATACTATGGTCAAATATGACCATTAGTATCTGAAAGGTTAACATATAACATTTCCATGAAGGAACATGGATAATGTAGAAAGATAGAAATGAATAAAGGAACTTATGGTATGAGATAATCCCTACTCAGGATACCATAATTCCAACATTTCATCCATCCCTCCTCCTCCAATCATGCTACTCTGGTCCTCTTTGTCTGCAAAAAGGATGGTTCACTCCGTCTTTGTGTTAACTTCCGAGGACTCAACAAGATCATGAAGAAAGACCGCTACCCACTTCCCCACATCTCCGACCTCCCGGACGCTCCAAGCTGCGCCAAGATCTATACCAAAATCGACCTCCGGCACGCATACCATCTAGTCCGCATTGCCGAGGGAGATGAATGGAAGACATCGCGCTACAGCTCCTATGAGTGGCTAGTCATGCCATTCGGTCTTACCAATGCCCCTGTGGCATTCCAGCGGTTTGTAAACACCATCTTTGCTGATCTCCTTGATGTTTGTGTCATAGTCTATCTGGACGACATCCTTATCTACTCCGAGGACAAGGCCTCCAACAAGGAGCATGTCCGAGAAGTCCTCCAACGACTCCGCAAACAAAGACTTTACGCTAAGCCAGAAAAATGCGAATGGTCCACTGACACCACTGAGTACCTAGGCTATAACATCTCTCCCTTTGGTCTTTTGATGTCTCCGGACAAAGTTCAGACTGTGAAGGAATGGCTGAAACCTCAGAAGGTCAAGGATATCCAATCCTTCCTTGGATTCGCAAATTTCTACTGTCACTTCATAGCGAATTACTCCGACATTGTCGTTCCTTTAACCCGCCTAACCCGCAAAGGTATTCCCTGGAACTTCTCCAACGACTGTCGCTCTGCCTTCTGCAACCTAAAGGAAGCCTTCACCACCTCTCTGATCCTTACCCATTGGGTTCCAGATGCTCCGCTGATCATAGAGACTGACGCCTCCAATTATGCTATAGCTGGTATTCTTTCCATCTGCTGCCCAGATGAAGAAATCCAGCCAGTTGCCTTCTACTCATGGACACTTTCCACTTCAGAACTCAACTACAACACCCACAATAAGGAACTCCTCACCATCCATGAGTCTTTCCAGACTTGGCAACATTACCTTGAAGGCTCCGGCACTCCGATCGATGTTGTCACAGACCACAAGAACCTAGAGTACTTCGCAACCACTAAACTCCTGACTTGCCGGCAAGCCCGGTGGTTGGAGTTCCTCTCCCAATTCAATATGGTCATCCATTTCCATCCCGGATGCCTCGGCGTGAAACCTGACTCCCTTACTAGACACTGGGACGTCTATCCCAAAGAGGGGGATAAGGACTACACTCACGTCAATCCACACAATTTCTGCCCCGTATTCACTCAGGAGCAACTTGCTTTGTTCCTCCAAGCCACTTACCTTGCAGCTCCGGTCCTCCAAGCTAGCACCCTCTTTGATGTGGAACAACTCCACAGTGATATCCTTTCCATGCTTCCCTCAGATCCTCTAGCCGAACTCCACATGTCCAACCCCGCCAACTCTCGCTGGTCAGTCGATGAAGATGGTTTCCTCCGTCTCAACAAGCATATCTACATCCCCGATGCTTCCAAGTACTCCGGTACAAACATGACCATCTGCTCTCTGGACATTTCAGCCAGAACTGGACTTTGGAACTGATCTGCCACGAATATACCTGGCCAGGAATCAGGACATTTGTCAAGGAATATGTCTCCTCCTGCACATCCTGCGCCTGCACAAAGGTTCCAAGACACCAGCCTTATGGATTGCTGAAGCAGCTCCCCATCCCAGAGAAGCCATGGAACTCCATCTCCATGGACTTCATTGAACAGCTCCCTGCTTCCTCCGGATACACCGCCATCCTCATCGTTGTGGACCATCTGTCCAAACAGTGCATATTCATCCTGACGCATGATACCATCACATCTCTGGAGCTCACAAAGCTCTTTCTACTCCACGTCTTTTCTAAGCACAGAGTTCCTTCCCACATTACCTCCGATCGAGGTACAGAGTTTGTGTCTCACTTCTTCCGCTCACTCAGGAAAGCCCTTGATATCTGTCTCCACTTCACCTCCGGTTACCACCCCAAAGGAGACGGTCAGACAGAACACATGAACCAGACTCTTGAGCAGTACCTCCGAGTCTATTGTAACTACCAGCAAGACAACTGGTCTGAACTCCTGCCGCTAGTGGAGTTTGCATACAACAACGCTCCGAGTGCTACTACCGGAGTTTCACCATTCTTCGCCAATAAAGGCTATCACCCCAACATCACTGTCCATCCCAAGCATGACCTCACCTCCGCAAAGGCACGAGAATACTCCGTCGACCTTGACTCCCTCCACCAATTCCTCCATGAGGAAATGGCCGAAGCCCAGAAGCGATACCAAGGACCCGCGGACGCTAGGCGAACTCTGGCACCGGACTTCAAAGTTGGTGACCAGGTTTTCGTCAAAGCAAAGTATTTCCACTCTACCAGGCCCTCTAAGAAACTCTCCAAGAAGAATTTAGGGCCATACACCATCATCGCTCAGGCTGGCAGCCTTTCCTTCACCCTCCGACTCCCAGATTCTATGAAGTCCATTCACCCAGTCTTCCACGTTTCACAGTTAGAACCTTCCGTTCCGAATACCATTCCAAACTGTACCCAACCTCTGCCACCTCTGGTCAAAGTAGATGGTGAACCAGAGTTCGAGATCGTGGAGATCCTCAACTCCAAGATAGACCGTTGACGCTGGAATTGCAAACTCCTGTACTTGGTATGATGGTCCAGATATGAAGGTACTGATGATGAGACTTCCTGGTTACTCACCACTGAGCTTGGTCACACCTCCGAACTTGTCCACAATTACCATCTCTGGTATCTGGACAAGCCCGGACCTCACTCCACATGACCACAAGCAAAATCACAAATTCAACGAAACTAAAGTACAGGGAGGGGCGCATGCGTACTCTACACCTCCAACTCGCTCTCTTCCTCCGCATTGTCCTCCTCATCTTCCTCTTCATCCTCCACCGCCGCTTCTGCCTCGTGTTGTGCCACTGCACTGCACTCCGCCTCCACGTCAGCCACCACTTCCACCACCTCTGACACCTCCAGCCCCTCCAACTCCAACTCCTCCAAGTCCATCTCCACCCCGTACACCTCCTCCGTCTTGAGCTCCACAAGCCTTCCCAGCAGGAGGTTCTGGTGATCCAGCCACCTGCAGAGGCCTCGGATCAAGCTGCAGAGCTCTGTAGTGAGCTCTGACGGCATGACTGAGACCTCCGCACTTGTTGAAGCCCCCGCTCCCTTCGAGCCACCCTGCTCTGGCTCCATCTGAGCCCTCTTCCTCTTCTCTGTGGCGACTCCACCTCCACCCTCTTTCTCCTCTGCTCCAGTTTCTCCGTGCCCAGCCTCACGCACTTCCCCTTTGCCTCGATGCACACCATGCATGAAGTCGACTTACTGGGCCCGAGCTCGCACTTGAACCCATGCTCTGCGCACCACTCGCACTCCAGCAGCTCCACCACCCTCCCCTTGCCCTTGACGGAGCTCTGCTCTGCCCGGACTTGCTCGGCCTACGTTGGTTAGCGTGCGTTGAATGAGAGTAAGCAACCACTTACCCGCTTCCTGGCCTCCTCCTCAGCCTTCCTGCGCTCCACAGCCTGCCACGCTGAGTCCTGCTCTGCCCTCCGCTTCCTTGCCACCTCTGCTGCCTCTGCTGCCTTGCACGCTGCCTCCTCCTCCTCTGCCTTGCACCTTGCAGCCGCCTCCGCCTCTGCCTTCTTCTGCACCTCCTCTGCCTTCTTCTGCACCTCCTCCGCTTTTCATTCCTTCACGCATCGCCACCGTTCCATGTACTTCGCGGTGCAGATGTCATTGTCATTGTCAGCACACTCTGCCAGACGTGCATCAGACCAATTCTTGAGGTCTTTGTTGGCAGACATGATGGTTTAGGATGAAGAAGGACAGACACACAGCATCAGATTTTATACATCTCCAAGTGGCATCCACAATTTCGGACTCTGAATTTCCACTCTGCATTGTTCCTTGCCTAGGCCTTCAGGGGTTCAGGCCTAAGAGGGGGATACTGTCATATCCCAGAAATTCAGTAAGTCCCACCCTGGTCCTCCAGACCAACTCCATTTCTGTACATATGAACTCTGGCACATTCTCGCTATAGACGCGACCCCTGACCTTCGGACTCTGTCCATATGACTTACAATAGTAGTTACATTCCATTTTCTGATCTCCGTAAATACTAGTCCTGCTGCATGTTCTCCTCCGAACCTGTGTTCTGCTTAGGAACACAGCTCCAGCTTTATCTTACCTCCGACTCCTTACTTACAAACCAGCTCCACTCCATTAGTAATCCCCTAGGACTCCATAGTATATAAACCTCTGCAACTCCTATATTTCCCTTCAGTTCGAATATCAAGTTAGTTTAACTCCTTCTCTCTGCTTGAGTCTCGAAGACTCTTCTCTCACCCTTTGCTCGACTTGATGTCTAGTATGTCTTAAGTCTATCTCCAACCCTCAGTAAATTCTGGGACAACAGGACTCCTAACAAGGGTGCACCACATATGGTGAAGCCAAGTCCCATCTGCTAGACAACTCCAGAGTTCCGGAGTTCATTCTCCCCTTGGAGTTTACCCGAACTTAACACATTTCCTTCACCCTATTTCAAAATATGTTCCAGAGCAGGGTATCATGGTGTGGAAAATTCTTAAATATTTCATCAAGCTCATATGCCATGACCAAGAGTTGCACCTCAATCATGAACAAGCTCCAAGTGAAGTCATTTTGGATATCAGTAGGTCTGGGCATGACAAGATTGTCCATGATCACAGCAAGGTATGATGATGAGGGCAGCAGCGAGTGAAGTTGATAAAGCATGAAGTACACTAAGTACAGGTTTTAGTGGTGGAACGGGCAATCATAAATCTCTGGGTGGTTTGTTCGGCATCTTCCTTCAACTTTTCCCACACTGCATACTTCTTCGCCACAATGCACATCCAGCCCCTGTCATTGTCTGCCACATTATACTGTACATTCCAATTTAAGCTTTGAGTGTGGAAATAATTGACTGTCCACCCCATTTCCACTTCAAGAAGGTCAACTTCCTCTTTGAAGTGATCTTTCATTGCTTTTGCACACAACCATTGAACCCTGAAAACTTCGGCAAAACTGTCAGAAGTTGATGGAGCTTGACTAATAATGATAACTTACATTCTGACATCCAATCATTGCTTTCAGCATCCTCAGGAATGTCAATAATCCAAAACCAAGGAAAACTTTGGTTTCGCTGACCCGGAAGAGAAGGATCCATTAGTGTGGTCTGAGAAGTTAGTCCAGGGGAGAGATCCAAGTCCAGAGGGGAAAGTCCATGTCCAGGGGGAAAGATCCAGATCCAGTCTTTAGAAAGGTAGTCAAGGATGCACACCAATCCCTCTGCTTACACAGCAGTGACAAGAGTTAACTGAATGACAACCAGAGCAGGAGTATGACAGAGATAAAGGCAAAAAGCCTGAGACAAAGTGAAAGGTAACAGCAAGAATGAAAAGACTGGTCAAAGACCTGTCAGTCTCCTTGGCAGCCTCCAATCAAGTCTCTACTCTATAGTGCAATCAGAGGTCTCAGGGCAATCAGTGGACATACAGAGTTAAATCTGTGAAGCTAGGTAGTAGAGACTTGATGTCACTTCTTCCTGAAGCACTGATTCTCACTCTTGTCACACTATAGTAGAGCAAAGATCAAGTGCCTGATCCAAAAACTTACACTTACACTTTGTTTCAGCATCTAAAGCAAACAAACTAAGTGATGCTGAAGGTTACATAGCTTACAGATTAAAGGATATATTATATTTCATACCAGTACCAAAGCTTCAAAATCAATGGATCAGATCTGTTATCAGCTCATGATCAGTTTGTTATTTCATTATATGAGAATATAAAGGAAGCTCACTGAGATCAGGATATACAGGGTCAAATCTGTATGCTTACAGATTCCAACAGCCTGGGCAGCAATGTATGTCAGTCCACAAATCAAAGCATATATATATACCTTGTGTCAACAAAAAAGATCTCTTATCTATTATCAGATCAGTATTTATTTAATACTGTTTAATAATAAATTTGTGACAATAAACTTACAGCAAACAAGTCAGACAATGACTTCAGATCAATGGTAATTTTTTGGGATTTTTCTAGAATTTCTGGTGGGCAGAAAAGAAAATGGAAGATGAGATGAGGGATGTGGGCAAGGAATGTGGGCAACCTTGGGTCATGTTCCACTTGTGGCCACGCATGGACAACAAAAAAGGAAATACACATGGCAAAATATCAAAATACCTGAAACAATTGAAAAGAGTGAAACACTCAAAAAAAAACATTGGATAAGTCTCCCTCCCATACTGTTCTCCACCAACTTATTGATATTGTACTCATTTAGTTGCATATTTGCTACATGTACTTCATAATATGTTTACTCACACTCATTAATATTGATTTTGAACTGAACTTATACAAACTCATAAATGGGCATGAAAGCTGAGAAAAGAGTCTAATAATAAAAAGTCTGAAACTTCTACAAAGGTATATGAAGGGACTCAAAGAGACAGCCAACTAGTAATGGAAACAAAAAGTGATGATGGATGATGAGTTGAAAAACTTGTTTGACAAAACTCTAATATTCTCTACAAGTTGGTCACTCAAGAAAGCTACATCTAAGTTGAGAGTAGATCTTTGAAAACTTAAAATTTGTAATTATGATGATTAACAGGAAATTAACAGATACTTTAGAAACAAAATATTAATTTATATAAAATTTTCCATCATCATTAGCTATAGCTAGATTCACTATAATATTATTAATGAATGTTATCAAGTAATAAATTTTCTTGATGTGATTTTTGTGTGTAATTCATTTTTTTATTTTAAAATCATGAGTATAGAGATTCAATAGATATAATTATTGTATAGCTCTCTATGTTATTTTGGCATATATTATCAAAATAATGCTTTGTCATGCTTTATCTTGGCAGTATTGCATTACAACACCTCATTTCCTGTTTCCATCAATTTCACCTAGATTATTCAGCACTGATAAATATCTGATGAAATATCAATGGACCTGGACCTTCTTGAAACATCATTCTTTGATTGCAAATATTTTCTTTGGCATAATAGGATATGTCATACACACTGCCACTGTCTACCTTTGAATAAGTGAGCTGGGTTATAACAATAATATTTGTGAAGAATTAGCATTGATTAGTTATTGAAATAATATAATTGGTCACAACACCTACCTGTCTCCACAAACATAAAGTCCAACCTACAAATTGTCCTTGTTTGATGGAATTGAGATAGAGATAGACTGGAGTTATATATATAATAGTTGAGCATATATATTAAAATATACAAGGATATCACGTGGTAGGCGTGACGTTGTGTTGACTTGTTTTGAACATGATGGTTTTCTTGCATGAATTATGCAGTATTTAATTTTTATAACTTTTAATAACTAGTCTATATTCAACTGAAGTAGTTAAATATTATAAATAATTGCAGTGTCAGGATTTGTTGTTTATTTTATATATAATATAATCCACAATTATGATTATGATTATGATTTCTTGCTGTTTTCAATTTTATAAATAACAATACATTCAAACAATTAAAATTACCATTGGAGGCAGATTGTGGTTTGAGGGAAATTATTTTTGTGCTATATCCTTAACAATTCTTTATATTTGGCCAGAAAGTTTAAACTTTTTCATATTGCTTATATCGAGATTATCCTTTCAAATGTCTATTTTATGATCAATATAACACTGTTAATTTTAGATTTGTACTCCCTTTTCTATTCTTCAAGTAGCATTATCTCAAGGTTATACTTCAGAAATTCCCTACCTAAAAATCTTTATTGGAATCAAGTTGATACCTCGGATATAAAATAATAATTAATATAAATATAAAATAGCTAGCATAAGCTTAATTGATAGAGTTGCAGATATGTGCATTTGGTTATTTTTTTATAGAGATTATTCCTAAATCAATAAATGTAATGTAATTCTAAATAAAATTTGAATTGTTAATAAACCAATTCAATCATCAGACTTCTTTATTCAAAAAGATGAGTCATTGACATGCATTTGAGTCCAAATAGGAGGTGAAAATATACATTGTATCATGGGCTACACTACTATTCAATTTTTGTACACTTCACTGGTTTCATACATATAGACAGTGTGGCTGAAGCACCATTTTGTTTTATAGGTTAGATACTTGTATTATATAAAAAAGGATCTACAGAATAAAGAAGCATGAATTCCTGACATAAGCATAGAATGCTTTGCATTGAGTTTCTGAGTACTAATACAAGGTTAAACAAAAGGAATACTCAATCATCATGAAAGTGTGGTAGTCCACTTGCTGATTTGACAAACTCAGTTTCTTCAATGGAGAAAAGGAGGTTAGCACTAGGAGCTTGCTGCTGAAAGAATGCTCTGTGATCTAGATATCACAAACATTGCCATCCATAAAATAGACCTCTATATTAGTACATATACACTTGGCACTTTGCTAAGGTGTTAATATAGTATAAAAAGTGTGGAGAAGGTTGAAAGCATCTGCTCTCAGTTTACATAGTTCCAGTAGATTAAGTCAGTAGTTAG
Source organism: Boletus subluridellus (assembly GCA_038092575.1). NCBI lineage: Eukaryota > Fungi > Basidiomycota > Agaricomycetes > Boletales > Boletaceae > Boletus > Boletus subluridellus. The sequence continues at coordinate 41,230 of JBBPQN010000009.1, read as the reverse complement.
TATCTCCTTGGTATCCTTGTAGGGAAGATCTGTTAGAGATTTTCAGCTAACTCTTTCATAATGTGAATTGTTATGATCTCGCCTTCATTCCCCCTTTCTTCACCCGATCCAATCGCCGATCTCATCTTCCATTCTATCCGATTAGATCTCTCACTTCCCTTCTCTTCTCTTCCATTCCCCATGCTGCTAACACGTTCCTTTCCACCCCCTATCCTTTTAATATCCGTTCGTTCCCTTCTCTCCTTCTCTGCCGTATTTAGTATTAGCTCGTACACACTTACCCTAAAGTACTTGGTCCATGCACGTACATAGCTAGTATAAATACAGCAACGAGAGATCGGAACTCCCCAGTTCTTATCTCTTCGTCTTTGACCTAAGTCAGATCAGAGTTCGCTCCTAGACAAGTATCCATCCTCGCCCGGTGACTCACTGTTGAGTACTGTGTTCCGGAAGTAAGGTCAACCATCAGGTTGCCATACCTGATACGATCCTACGGAGTCTAGTCCCCGAATCCTTAGTGAAGAATTTCCATCCGCTGAGAGCTTCCCTTCATCCTCTCCCTTCCTCGCTCACCATCCCCTTCCTTATTCCCGTTCTTCTTGTTGTTAGAGGCAGTGTTGCCAATCATTGTCCCACGGCAGCAGCCTAGACAGGATCATAACATGAATCAACTTCACAATGAAATCAGTATCAGAAAGAAGACAAAGTTTCTCTTTAGGAAAGATTGGTATTTTCAAATCTCTCCCCTTTCATTGTACAGTATATTTGCTAATGGATTGCATAATGGCATTTTCCAATTTATAAATATAAAGATTTTCCAGGACATCATTAAAGACTTTTTAAAACAACAACACTTTAGATTTCTAGAGAATTACATGGAGGTCATGTATTCATTAACTGATCTGTGTATAATACAATATAGCTACACACCAGCTGTCATCAAAAGCTAGTCTAAGAAATATAAACATTGGCATTTGGAGATAAAAGATCTATAATATAAAATGGGAAAATCTGAAAGTATTGTTGTTCTGAAAACAGTCATTAATAATATTTTGGAAAAGCTTTCCATTTATAAATTGGAAAATGCCATGACACAATTCATTAGCAAATATACTGTACATTCCTAGGCTATTGCTCATGTCACAAGTGTCTTAGAGATCAAGGATTCAGTACTATGGATGCCTTGTAAGTGTATGAAAAATCTAAAGACCAATTGGCTAGGTTCAGAGAAAAAAATAGATCTCTAACATTTGTTCAATATTATATTGATAGTAATTATATTATATAAGCAATCTGACCACTAGTCTCCTTTGGCAAATAGCTTCCATGCTTCTGCATTACTTATTATAACTATCAGTATTATTCAGATAGGCAAGCACAATCTAATGCTAGCTTACACAATCCATCATGCAATAGATGAGTCTTTCTATGCAAGACCAGGATATAAAATCCCTTTCTTCATCCATGGTAGTAGGTCATGCTCTTAGTAGACTTTTACATATGGACATCAACCAGATATGTATACAATGTGACAGAGCATATTCTAGCATTGGTTTACTATATCAACGAGCAGTCAACCCTGGGCTTATGTCCAGTAAACTTGCTTTTTTAACTTTGAAACATTCAAAAGGGTAGAAATTTTGAATTTGAGTATATCTAATTAGAAACAACAATTAAATAATAATGTATCAATAGATTTAATTCTAATTATGGATATTTTACACAAATATAATATATTTTCATAAAATCATATAAAACTAATAATAATATAATATACCTGATACTTTACAGATCACTTGCAATTCTCTACATTCCAATGGTCCTTGTTTGATTACATTGGAATTGAAATAGATAGAAGTTATATGATAGTTGATGTTAATAATATTAACTAATAAATATCAGTTTTTATAAGATTGCATTGAAATATGAGATGAAATATTGATTAAAAGATATCTATAATTGCAATAAAATATATTATTATATCAGTTGAAATTAAACAAATACCAAATTTTTACATCCTTGTGGAAATTTCATATATATGGCAATTTTGTGTCTAAAATATGAATTAATTTTATATCTATCTTAATCAGCATCATTATCTCAAATAAAAAAATATAGTTATGGCTTTATTATATAATAGATATATAAGATATCAATATATTCTACATATAATCAAATTAAGTAAATTGTGAAGGTGATTTAGATTATAAAATTGAAACTTTAAAAATATATAATATTATAAAGATGAAATTAGTTCTTTTATTTTATCTTTAATTATCAATAAATATGTAAAAATTTAGTACATGTTATGCAATTATTATTATTAGTTTTATATGATTTTATTACAGTGTATTATATATATATATATAACATCCAAAATGAGAAGTAAGTTTATTGTTACATTATTATTCAATTGTTGTTTCTAATTAAATACATTTCCAAATTTCAAATTTCTACCCTTTTGGATTTTTCAAAATTAAAACAGCAAGTTGTGAATGCCTAGATAATTTGACATTACAAATTAAATATATGAATAGAATCTCACAGTTACTGGATGATTCTTAAGTTGAAGAATTATGTCATAGTCAGAAATATGGATATATAGAGCAAACGATTAAAAAAAACAGAACTTTTTAAACTAATTCCAACTTCCTACTTCTTGCTTTCTTCAGAATTTTAATCACTGTACCTCAATATTGATAATTATTTGGCATTAATATTCTGCATTATATATATTTTATACTGAAAATAATCTAACAAAATAAAAGTTATTCCTTTAATAAAGAACTTTAAGTATCTTATTAGAAAATTTATATTCAAGCATCAATCATATATTATATTTATTAAAGTAAGTTCATGATTATGATAAGATACTGTTAATATATTATTCAGAGATTCTATTATTATTAATATCTAAATAAAACTCATCCTGAAAACTAATGTGTGAACTAAATAAAGTGAATATAAATATTACATTTACCTAATTTCATAATTAATTTATACTTAACACATGATAGTATTAATAAAACAAAAGGAGTACTTTCACCAAAATGATAATTGTATCATAGACCCTCTGTGGTCTATGAAAAGATATTAGCCTATCTACATACAATGTATGCAGGCAAAGGTACTGTATAGCTATCATCTTGTCGCTGTCACAAGAGCAGACACTTGTGGAGCTTGGACCACCTCTAAGAGTTGCAAGACTGGCTGGTAAAGGCTTTGAAAAATGCACTCTTGAGAAAATTGTAGCCTTGGTGCAGCTTTATGGTAGAAATTGAATAGAGCCTATAAATTTTAAGTCCATGTAATTTTTAAAAGGTAAGAAAATGGCTTACTTCAGTGATAACAAATGCCACCATAGGTATGGGTAGCTGGCTACCACTCAAAACCACTGAGTGCTTGATTCCCAAAAAAAGGGGTTGATGTTGCCCAAAGAATTCAACTAACTCATAATAAATCAATGGGTTACCAAAAAAGTGAAACTATAAACAAAAAATCATATATGAATGTGAGAGTGATAGAAATATATTGCTTATCTCTCCACTCAAATCTTCAAGTTGATGACAAAAAGCAAGAGATTGAATAGTCAGTGGAGCATTCAAGTGGAGCATGCTTTTAGATCCAAGATAAAAGGTAGGTAGATTGGAAAAATCCCCATTGCTTTTCAATTGCTGAAAAAGGCCTGAGGATATTATAGGTCTTTTATCAACATGAATGGATGGGCCTTTGTTGTCAAAAATGCTATCCTGCATAAATCTGCAAGCAGTTGCAACAGCATCACATGCCTGCAAAATATTATTATTGCTTTGAATACATAGTTTTGCTTCAAAACCAGAACAGAGAAACTATCTTGTTGACTTACTTTTCAAGAAACCCATTTCATTTGCACTTTCTCTCCAGGCATTCAATTTAAGTCAGTATTGAAGGAATGTTTAAGGATTGCCACATAGTTAATTTTGTTACCTGTCATTGAAGAAAGCCAGTGATCTGCCTGTCACTCAAAAGAAAGAAAGTGGGCCATTTAAAATCTAGATATAGTAAGAAGGAGAGGAAAAGAATGTGAAAATTGCTTGACTGAGAATCCTGGTTGGTGTAGCCTTTCAAATGACTAGACTGACAATAGGATCATGTTTATTATTTGATGACTTGAAATAAGATGCAGCTGCCATCTCTACAGTAAAATCTTCATTCAGATTTAATTAGATTTAAGAATGTGGTTGGTGGCTGATATCCATGAACTAACATGAGCACTTGGAGGTAATCCTAGAAGATGGGCAATTAGTTTGAAAGGATGGAAGTGGAACAAAAACACAGTCAAGAAGTTGTCACCTAGTCTTTTGCTCTGCAGGAAAGGTTTCTGGCACAGTCAACTGTAAGATTGGATGGCCCACTATTTCCAAGCCATGCTAAACTTAAATGGTGACTTGAACTAACCTGGACTTTTTCTCATGCTTGCTTTCATTTTCATTAGCATCCATCCAAATCCTTTGCCAAGTTGCTGTTGCCATTGTCATTATTATAATTGCTGCTTCCTAAATTCTGGTTTTCCTTTCTTTCAAACTCCCTACTACTATCCCTGCCAGCTGGTTTACTTAGACACAATTGTGTAGTAGTGGTAGCCATGAGTTCCTCTAGTAATAGAATTCAGTCATAAAGCATCAGCAACTCAGGGACATATATATGTATTTATGGACATTACCTTCTTCTAGAACTTGCATATCAGAGTCTATGCCAGCTCTTTATTGCTTGTATTAACATGAGTTCTTCAAGTTTATTCTTCATGTCCAAATCTAGCTTTTTATCAGTATCTATTGCTATGATATCTTTCAACTCAGCTGATTGTACTGCAATACTGATTTTGTCAGCAGCTTGAGTAACAGATGGGGCAGAGCCCATGAGCTCATGATGAAGATACTTGTTTAGATCAGATAATGTTGGTTGGGGGAGTTCAGTTTGCTCATTCAAGAACTTCAATAATTCAAGCTATCATGCAAAACAGGAGAGTACATAGTATTAGTGAAGTACTTGTAGAAATATGTATATCATGACTTGGAGCTTGTGAATTAATAATAACACTATAGATTTTGATAGGAGACTCAGATGCTATATTTTTATGGGTATACTCTAGCATTAATAAAAAACATCTTCTGCAGATTGAGTGATGTATCTGTCAAAAGACCTGGTTATAACCTATATTCATGAGTATGATATTAAGACTGAGGATCTAAATCTCTTACAACTCTTTTGAATGAAGTTGTAAGGCATTTAGAATCTTAGTCTTAACATCATACTCATAAACACTATCAACTGGCTTGTATTCACTAAGATGATATATAAGTAAAGACAAGGTAGGATGCCTGACAATGGAAAAATAATTTGATTCTGCAGCAAACTCATATCAGAAGATGTGGAAGGTTTTAATTGGGTGCTTCAGGAGCTTGGGTGGCTCCTAGGAAACATTAATATACATGCTAAAGGATGTTTGGGACCCTCCTGAGTACTCTTTCATCATAATACCAAAAATTTGAACACACCTCCTAATTTCTTACCCCTAAATATAGCTCTAGAGAGCTGATATCCCTCAAATATAGTAATATAAGTGGTCAAACATGTTTCATTATATGTACATTAGGACACTAAACTACAACATAAAACATCACCAGAAGCAAGGGACCAAGGGTGGTGAAGTAGAAAAAGCTACACAAGGAATCAAAGGGTAACATATATATTTTTTGCATCAAGCAAGAGTGGGTGAGTGGATTTGAACCAGTGAAGCAGCACCTTTTTGTGTGGGTTGGTGGCAGTGGCATCCAGATTGCCCTGGTCAATGATTGGCATGATTTTTTGTAGTGTAGTGTTCTTGATGAGCATTCTTGCATCATTGACTAGACTCTTGAGTGCAATCTCTGTAGCATATGAAGCAATAAGCAGAATGGGATCTATTTCACCATTGTTGTGAGGGTGCTGGTTATCATCAGGAATGATTTTCATTGCAAGTTTGATCATAAATGCTATAAGATAGCTCTGTTTCAGAAACATATAGAATCAGCCCCATCACCATCATCAATGATATCAGAGACATGATTATCAAAACATGAATGGAGTGCATGCATATTGTATATTTCACATGCCCCTGGAAATGTGTGGTATGAATATGTACACATCACACATTTTAGAGAATGTGTGATACTCATGCAGTGAATGCATCATGCATTATATACATATCATGCATTTAAAAATGGATATAAGAAAAAATATACACTGACCAGGTAGTGTGGTTTGCCATAGGTCAGCTCCTGTGATCACTGTGACATTGTGAGTGATACATGGGTCACCAGATGCACTTGCTATTTTTTACATCAGATCACAATGAGTCCTGATGACAATGAACCCCCAAAATGAATGCACTCAAGATGCATGGAAGTCCATCATTTCCAACAGACAGACTCAGCCACACCTGGTCCATCAGCATCCTTATGAGCACCCATGCACTCCCTGTGTATGCATAGTTGAGTGCACACTCAAGGATTGCAATCATCTCCAGCTTGAACAGATTGACCATGTACTATAACCCTCTGTCAGTGCAGGTTCATGTTTCTTCTATAAATGCTTGATAAGACAGGTGAGAGGATATGTGCATATCAGAAAAGGTCTGGGACCACCTGTTATAACATGGTGAAGTCAGTGAATGGACACAGTGATTACAATACCAACATTCACTTGCTGGGTAGTGTGAAAACTGAAAATGTAAAACAAGATAACCTACATCCTTCTTGAGTGGAGAAGTGTCTCATTGCCACTGATGATTTTGACATCAGACATATTCAAGTTGTGCTACTACTAGTGGTTGGGGTAGTGTGGGCTCAGCCATGGTGCCAGTGGATTGAGAATTGTGGATTGTGGATTTAATTGAAGCAGCAGACAAATGTTCAGTTGGTCAGACATGAATTTGAAAGCTATAGTGGTGGTTACACTCAGGCAAGGCACTCAATGGCAGAGGGTGGCAGTGAGATCTGAGTTTATTCTATTGGAGGGCGGTCTGACAACTCAGACTTGAGCCTGGACTTGGAGGCAGAATGGTAGACTTACTACTAATGGTAGTAGTACTTGGCAGTACTACTAGTGGCAGTACTAGTACCACTGCCACATTTATGTCACATTGCAGTGACCCCTGAATGCAAAGTGTGATGAGTATCATATGTGAACCTATCTAACCAGCCAGTGGGGTAAGATCCAAAGCATAGATGTGCCTGGATTGTACCAAACTTGGAAGCAGCAGAAGCTGGGGCCTGGGCTGGATAGGAGTGATCTAATGTCAAATTAAGCCACTGTATGGAACTTCAACTTAATTTCAATTTCTGTTGTGTCCAAGTCATGGTGCCCTTCAAGTTGCTGCCACCTGCTGGCACACCAAATTCAATTCAATTGATTACAGCCAGCTAGTGAAATTATGAGTCATGATGATGGAGAGAGCCTGATGTAGAATACTTTAGTAGTTACTAAAGTAGAGGTAAACTAATGTGGTGCAATGTAATAATTGCTTGTGTAAGTAATAGTCCTAATATGGAATATAATATCCAACACTCCTGCTCAAACATGAGAGGTTAAAATGTAGCTGTAGATGTTTTATTTGTCATAATGGATAAAAGATAAAAATCAAATGAAAGTAGACCAAATTTATTAAATGAATGACTTCATAGTCCATATAGCAGTGTATGCACAGATATATGAGATATGTGCATGTTGCATCCAAGTGATGCCCAAATTAGGCAAGCTGTGCCTCAGCTAGCTCTTCTGCTATTGTAGCTGGTGCAGTCATCATTGATGCCCTTGTCCTCATATCTTGCACCTTGGGGATGCCTCCTCAGCTTCTATTAGGAAATGGCAGTGGTATGGGTAACCTGTGTGGGTCCCAGGTATGGATACCACTTGGATATGAATGGAGGTATGCCCACCTGGTATCTGGACCCCTACCTGTACCCAAGGCCAGCATATGACCATAATACCACTATTTATAAGTACTGAGCACTCTACTACATAATGCTTGTGTCCACAGGACTAAGGTATGAAGGCACTGCAGTAAGACAAATTGACATCAGAGTAAGAAAAGAGACACAAAGAAACTTTATGTTGTATGCTTGCTGATTGCACACTGTGCAATCATTTAGAGTTGTGGCATAATTATTTGTGTTTATTGTTGTTATTGCTATATCCTGTAAATCCTGCAAGTCTGATGTTACTTCTCATTAGTTTCTGACATTGGACTCCAGGTATGTTTCCTGTCCATTGTAAGCATACAATACATTTTCTGACATTGGGGTCATGGTCCCAGTCAATCCACTCATTGTCACAGAAGATGTTGGAGTCATTGATTGTGCACTCCATTTTCGTACTTAGAACATTGTGGCACATTGTGGCACATTGTTGTTGTTGTTGTTGTTTGTTTGTTGTTCACTCCTATAGTAGTCAGAGTCCACTGTCTCTGCTTTCCTCCAGTTTCTGACAGTGGACTCCAGGTATGTCACATTTTACATTACTTCCAATCTAGTTTCTGACAGTGGACTCCAGCTGTGAGATTCCAGTTGTTTAACAAAAGACACAGTTGTTGGTGATGTGTCCAACCTCTCCACAGAGAGCACAGACTGGATGAGGGCATTGAGCCTGGATGTGTCCAGGGGCAGCAGTGTTGTAAAATGGGCAGATGTATTGGTCACAGTTGACCTGGAAGTGGTCAGGGTTGTGACACTCAAAGCAATGGAGGCAGTGGTGGGGAGGAACATGAGCCTGAAAAAGGGATTGGGCATTAGATGCAGGGCAGGGGTGGTCTGACGATCTCCAGTGGCTGAGATGGCAGGGAAGATTGTTATGATATGCAATATTTTCAAACTTTTTAACTTAGCACATTCACGCACTTACTTTACATCTTTCAGACTCCGAAGTCATGTGATGTGCATGTGACCATGGGAAACTACATGTGACCTATGGTCTAGACAAACATGTTGCACACACGCTTTATTAATCTCCGTTCTTTCTTTCCCTTTATCATTCTTCTTTTCACATGTATGTATACTTCTTTCATCTATCTATTACAAGTAATTACTCCCATGGACCCTATGGTCTGTGTGCACTTCTGTAACCTATATAAACTAGCTGTAGTTGACTGGACTCCCCAGTCTAATCCATTTGTACCTTATGGCCTATGTCCCTGCAAGTGTATTAAGGAAAACAGCCTTGTCTCATCTCTCTAAATCTCCTCTACTCTTTTGTCTTTGGTTTGGTGTAGCCCACATCAAGTCCCCGCCAGTGTTTGCTTGAGATCAATCGCAACAAAGATAGGGTGGGCAGCAGTGGTAGAATTAGTGAGGGGATGCCTGGAGGGTTTGGGGTGATGGAAAGAGGCTGAGCAAGCCTGGCTGGTGTTCCTGGCAAGTTGCAAACCCACTGGAGGCCCAATGGGATGAGGATGATGGTCCCAAGACCAAATCATTGTTGCTTCTCCTGGAAGAGGCAGGTGTGGCAGGTTTGTCCAAGAGGGGGGTGAGGGGTTGTTGTCAACATAGGCCTGGCCCTGGAGGAAGACTCTCTGGTGGCCTTGGTGAATCTTCCATTTCAGCTTTGACATGGTGAGGATGAGAGGGCAGAGGGTGGGAGAGATTGTGAGGGGAGGGAGTGTATTCATGACAGTGCAGAACTCCTGATTTCAGAGGAAGTCCTGGTCTGGAAGGACTTGAGTGACTTGGACCTGGCAGCCCTGGAGGGGGACCCTGTGATGGCAGCACTGGATAATGGAAGAGAGATAGGAGTGGAAGTGGGAGATGGGGATGTGGAACCATTGATTTCCTCATGGATAGCATTATGTATAATTGGAGGGGTGGGCAGCAGAAGTGGTGGGGATGTTAAGGTTGTCCTCAGGGAAGTAGATCTCTCATGCTAATTCCAACATGGAGAGAATGAGAGGGTAGAGAATGGGGGAGATGATGAGAGGGGGGAGTGTATCCATGATGATACTAAATTCCTAATTCCAGAGAAAATCTAAGATGAGGGCTCTCACCTCAGTGATGGCCTCATTCAAGGTGGCAGCATATATAGGGGTTGGTTGTTACAGACCCTAATATTTTTCCCTTGTTTTTACCTATTTTCTAGAGCAACTCTTGCATTTAGCCCCTGTATTTAGCCCCTATCACCTGAAACACTAAATGCTCAAGTCCCTACCTATGATACATGACTCCCCCTTTCTTGCCCCTTATGCCTAGACTCCTCTAGACCCATTCTACCATAAGTGACTCACAAGGACTCATGTTGACTCTGTGTTCATCTTCGTCTTTTCTATGAACACCATCAACTCACACTGACTCACTATGACTTCCTATGACTCCTATCTTAGGTTCCTGTCTCCCATGACTCCTCATGATTCCTATGGACTCATCATAACTCATCCTGACTCCCTGTAGTATAGGATGTCATTAGATCTACCATACACATGTACAAACCCCTAGACAGTATAAAAGGCCAAAGTCACCCTCCCAGAGAACTCCTTAGTCTTGTCCTCTTGGAGATTTCCCAACCTCCTCTGCAGCTACTCAATTCACTCTATTGTCTTAGTGGACTAGCACTCGTCTGGTGGGTGTTGGTTGTTTCATTGGTTATCAGGGGTCAGGCAGGTTATTATACACCTTACCATGGTATACAACCTGCACAGTCAGGTCAGGGTGATGAGGTCATAGTTGTATGCAAAGATGTGATTTCTTTCAATAAGGAGGGTGGTGACTGGGTTTTCTAAGATGGACATATAGAAGATGTGACAGTGAGGAACAAAGTGACAGTTGCAGCAGCTGGGAGGTGTCTGGGTGATGGCCATTGTAACAGGACTTTAGGCAGAAGATGGGGGGGAAGTCCTTGAAGTGATGAAGCTTATAAGCTTGACAAATTGTTTGTGAGTGTTTGAAACTTCCCTCAGATTCCCAAGTGTTTTCTGCTGTGGAGTACCCCTTCCATGTGGTCAGGTACTGTCTCCAGCCAAGTGTTCTGCAGTGTGAGAGAATCTTATTGACTTCATATTCTTCTTCTTCTCCAATAAGGCCAGATGGAGGGTTGGAGTAATTGGGGCTGTGTTCCAAAGTCTCCTAATAGGTCAATAAGAGAAATGTGTGGAAGACATCATGTATCTTCCAGGTCTTTGGGAGGTGGAGTCAGAACACCAGGGGGAGATGGCCTGGAAGATTTCAAATGGTCCTACTTGTCCGGGGGCAAGTTCCCAAGAGGGGTAATGAAGGCAGAGGTTCTTGCCTTCTAGCCACCCCTTATCTTTCACTTTCCAGGGGTGGCACCTGGAGGAGATCTGCTCTTTCATGCTTCTCTGTGCCTTTTCATGTGCTGCTATAGCCTTTGATCCAGCTTCTTTGAGTATTTCCAGTTGTTGTTCTAGGGTAGAGATGAATGTCTTTTTGATTGGAGAATAAGGACAGGGTTCATATCCCATCATAAGAAAGAATGGCAATTTGTTAGTGACAGAATGAATGGCAGCATTATGGGAAAACTCAGCCATAGGAAGGAGTTCTGCCCATTTTTCCAGGTGTTCATCACAGAAAGATAGGTTCTAATTCTTAGTTGACTTGTTTGGTTTTGCCATCTGTTTGGAGGTGGTAGGCAGTGGAGAGGGCCAGATCATACTTGAGGGGCCTGGCTAGCTCTCATGCAAAGGTGAATGTGAACTGGAGTCCCTAATTGGAGATGCATCTGTCATGTAGTCCAAAGCAGCAGAAGATGGTTTTAAAGAAAAGAAAAGCCACACCTGCAGCATCAATCATTTTGAGGCAGGGGGTATAAATTATTCCCTTCATGAGATCATGGTCAATCATGACCATGACAGAGTGCCACCAATAGTTGTGTTGGAGGCTGTTGACTGTGCAGAAGTGGCTGCCATGACTCCTGATGTCACTCTTGTGGATGAAGTAGATCAAGTCCTGCTGGGCTGAGTTAGGAATGAAGAGATAGTTCTGGCAGTAGAGATCGGGGTCATCATACAACCAGTCAGTGTGGGTGGTGCAGGGAAAAAAGATGACCCATCCACAAGAGCTTTGATGGCATCAAGGACAAATGGACATGTGTGGGAAGATGCAGTGATCTTTTCAGCAAGGGCACTGATGGCATGAGTAAAAAGGTCAGGTGAGAGAAGAGTGACATATTGATTGTCAGCAGCAGTGATGACATCATCCCAGCAAGAGGGGGTGTCAGCAGGGCCCATTGGGTGCACAGGAGGTGATGAAAGGTTAGGTTGAAGTTTTGTAAAAACTGATATCAACCAATGAGCTTGGCAATGGGATAACTTCCTAGGTTGTTTGAAATAGGTCAAGTTTTTGTGGGCAGTCAGGATGGTAATGGGGTGGGAGATATCCAGGAGATAATGATGCCAATCTTCAAGAGTGTGGATAACAGCAAGTAATTCATGGTCATAGGTGTCATAGTTTTGTTCAGCTGGGAAGAGAGTTTGAAAGAGATACAGTATATGCAGTGACATAGGTTGCCATTGGTGTCCTTTTGCATTAATATTGTGCTAGTAGTGGTGAGAGATGCATCAGTCACCATGAAGAAGGGAGAGAGGACATCAGGAAGGTATAGGACCAGGTGTTTGGTGAAGACACTTTTAATGGCAAGGAATGCCTTTTGCTGATGGGGGTCCCACATCCATGGGGTGTTTTTCTTCATCAATTGCTTTCCATTGGTCTTTGAGTTTAATGAGCACATTGTTGTATCCCCATCAAATTGTTGTATGCCTGCTGATTGTATACTGTGCAATCATTTAGAGTTGTGGCATATTATTTGTGTTTATTGTTGTTATTGCTACACCCTGTAAATCCTGCAAGTCCAATGTCACTTCTCCTTAGTGTCTGACATTGGACTCCAGGTATATTTCCTGTCCATTGTAGGCATACAATATAGTTTCTGACATTGGACTCCAGCTGCACTGTCCAGCTGTCTAACACAAATATCCATTTTAGTGAAGAGTTGGGACTTTAATTTGTCCATGAGATTGCATATGAGGGGAAGGGGGTGTTGGATTAGCAAGCACTATCACAGCCCAACTTGGAGTAACTTGTATCACTACCAGGAACCAGTATCCTTTGTCTTTGTTATTTACAATCTGTTTTACACTTTTTTCTCACTGACACCCTTGTCAGCTTTGTTCCTTTGGTTTCACTTACTTTGTTTCATAGGTGCTTGCCTTGATGGCCCAAGCACATGTCTTGCTATTGTACATGCTTTTGTCCTCATTCATTTATTAGAACTTGTCTCATACATGATCACCTCAGTCTATTGCCTTACTCCATGTGATGACTGAGTATTCTATCTTTCAATGGATGTTGCACACCACCCATTCAGGCCTTTAGGTTATTGAGCCCCGTGTTTTCCCCATGCAAAACTCTTCTTCACAATGTCTAGCACCAACATGCCCAGGGTGGGGGGTAGGTAAACATTGAGTCCCAATCCATCTGTGTAGACTTGTGTGCCATCCAGTCATTTGTTGTGGTGGTGGATGGATGATTCTCTGGATTGTATGATGTTTGTCAGGTGAGGGAATGTATCATTGGGACTATGTCGTGATGGTAAGAGTTTTTCTATTGTGTCTAGGTTTATGTATTAGGAACACTCGTGTTAGGTGGTGTAATGGGGATTTGTGTCTTGCAATGTATCAGTGTGACATGTGTCAGATAAGGAGGGCAATGGGGAAAGAGGATGGGTGAGATGATAGTCTGATCGCAGCTTGGTAGCATAGGTTTTAGATACATATGGTGGTCAAGGGGGAGTATATGTACATGTGCTTCAAGAATGTTGGTGGCTGTGGTCCTTAGGGCTCCCATCATGCTTAGTAGGGTGATTCTCTGTACTCTGCTGAGGTGTTTGGCTATGGTAACAGAGCCTTTGTGGATTGTGTTGTTGTCCATGGAGTATAGGGGAGTGAACCAGACATCTATGGTGTATAGTAGTTTGGCACATAAAGTAACATTTTTCTACCAATCACCAGCCAGCAAATGTGTCATTTCCCCACCAATCACTGGCTAGCCCATACTAGCCGATGGGCAATGACTAGTGTAAATGACAGGCTGGCTGGTGAATGCATAGTCCATGGTTTGCTGGTGGGCACATGACTGACCAAAAGATAGTATTAAATAAATGAGCCTTCCTCGCCAGTTAATAAATGACTACTTACCTGTACATTACTGGCTGGCCCATGGCTATTTGCCTGTACACCACTGACTGGCCTATGACAACCAGTCCCTTCTTTGCTGGCTGGCCCATGGGTATTCACCTGTGCCCCACTGACCAGCCCATGGTAACCAGTCCGCCTTCACTGGTTGGCCCATGGCTACTTGGCTGTACATCACTGGCTGGCCCATAGCTATTTGCCTGGACACCACTGACCAGCTCATGGTAACCAGTCCCTCCCTTGCTTGCTAGCCAAAGGCTGCTCGCCTATGCATTATTGGCTCATCCATAATAATTAGTCCCTCCCTTGCCAGCTCGCCTATGCATTATTGCCTGGCCCATGGTAACCAGTCCCTCCCTCACCAGTATATATTTTAACTAATATGTAGTTGTATATCTCACATCTTAGTCATTCTCCACATCAGTGAGCAATTCCAGCATGCTCAGTATGCCAGTACCAGTATGCTATTGGTAGCACTCTCACAGTAGCTTTGCTGAAACATTTCATTTCACACAGTTCTCATGCTAGTGTTCCTTCTAGCTAGTGGATGTGTATTTCACATTCCTATTGTTTTCTGCACTTTGGCAATTGATTCCAGCATGTCCAATAAGTGACTATGATGCTATTTGGTAATGCTATAATAGTAGCTTAGCCAAACAATTTCATTTTCCCAAGTGCTCTTACTAATGTACCTTCTACCTAATAGTTGTGTATTTTACATCCCATTTCTTTTGTGTGCTTTGGTGAGCAATTCTAAGAATGACTAAGATGTGTGTTACAGTTTTACCCACAACACTGGGACTCCAACCAAGGACGCTACTCTTCAAGAGGTCTTGAAGACGACAAACAAGTCGAGGTCGATGTTGACAACAACAACAATGAGAGAGATAGCATGGAAGTGAGTATACGAGGACCACCTGGTCCAAGGAACTGAAGAGTCTACCAAAGATCTCTTGTTGAGTAGAGAACCGAGGATATGAATGAGTATATTCAGGTTAGAGAGCAGTTCAAGCTCAGCTTGAACTTATATACAAGTACATTAGTTTAGGGCCGGTCTAACCTGATATGGTAATAGGAATCTAGGGCAGGCATAACCATGTCCAAGATGTGTTGTGTCATGAGTCACATGATAATCAGGAGAAACCGGAACAGGTATAGTAGGACCAAAGATCGGGTGATCTAGGATCAACAAGGCTGTCCTGTTAAGGGCAGGCGTTGGAGTCTACAATCCAGAGGCTGTATCTTGGGTGATGATGGGTCACCGAGGCAGGTATCGGAGCATGTAGGATCAACGAGGCAATGCTTGGGAGATCTCAGATCTGTGGGGTGATGAGCCACAGCCCAACCATGGGGAGTCAGATCAGGGAAGATCCAGGCCTTGTGTCTATATGGAAACATAGACGTCCGGGGGAATGTCCAGTCACTTGGTGATATCCACGGAGTCCTTGTGATGAAAGGGGACTCATCATCCATGGGTGAATGTCCAGTCTTGAGTCAAAAGCCCATCCTAGGCGTAAGGCTGGGGATTGTCCATTACAAGGGGAAATGGTAGCTGCAAGTCTTGATCGTCGAGTATGATCTGGTAATACAATGGCAAGGCCAAGAGAGGTCAAAGGAAAAGTCATGACACTGCCAGCAGCACGTGGTCAGGTGACACAGGTCACAAAACTGTAACAATGTGAGATATACAACTATTAGTTAGAAGATATACCAGTAAGGGAGGGACTGGTTACAATGGGCCAGGCAATAATACATAGGTGAGCTGGCAAGGGAGGGATTGATTATTATGGATTAATTAATAACACATAGGTGAGCAGCCTTTGGCTAGCCAGCAGGGGAGGGACTGGCTACCATGGGCCAGCCAATAATACATAGGCAAGCTGGCAAGGGAGGGATTGGTTACCATGGGCCAGTCAGTGGTGCACAGGCAAATAGCCATGGGCCAGCCAGTGAAGAAGGGACTTGGTGTTATGATCCAATCTAGGCAGATGCTGAAGGATGCAGTATTGGCAACACTGTCTGAACAACAAGAAAGAGGAGGAGAAAGGGAAGGGGAAAGGTGAGCAATGAAAGGAAATGAGGAAGGAGGCTCTCAGTGGTTATGGGTCCTTCACTAAGGATGTGGGGGACTAGTCTCCAGACGGATCATACCAAGTATGGCAACTTGGTGGTTGACCTATCTTCCAGAACACGGATGTTTACAGAACAACTGGGTGAGGGTGGATTACTAACTAGGAGCTGCTTGCTGCTATGACTTAGAGGTCAAAGATGAAGAGATTAGAACTGGGGAGCTCCATCTCTTGTCACTAATATTTATAGTAGCTATGTATGTGCAGACCATAAGGGTCGTGGGATCCATGAGAGAGCTACTACTAAATATGGAGAAATGGAATGGAAGTAAAAACAGTAATTAAAAGGGAATATGGTGTGTGGTAGCACAAGATAATCTCATGGGGAATGGAAGAGAAGCAGGAAATAGAAGATCTCATTGGGTGGAATGGAAGATCCAGATCAGGAGATCGGAACAGGGATTACATAAGAAGATCAGTTAAGATCAAGTGAAGTGAAAGGGGAAAGGAATGAATGAGATCATAACACTTGGTGTGAGAAGCCAGCCAGTGATATACAGCCAAGTAGCCATGGGCCAACCAGTGAAGGAGGAACTAGTTACCATGGGCTGGTCAGTGGGGCACAGGTGAATACCCATGGGCCAGCTTGTGAAGAAGGGACTGGTTATCATAGACCAGTCAGTGGGGCACAGGCAAATAGCCATGGGCCAGCCAGTAATGTACAGGTAAGTAGTTATTTATCAACTGGTGAGAAAGGCTCATTTATTTCATACTATCCTTTGATCAGTCAAGGGCCCACTGGCAAACCATGGACTATGCATTCACCAGCCAGCCTGTCATTTACACTAATCATTGCCCATTGGCCAGCATGGGCTAGCTGGTGATTGGCAGGGAAATGACACATTGGCTGGCTGGTGTTTTACAGAAATTGCTACTGCATGGGGTCAGTTTGGATAAGGCAACTGATATGTAGAGCTGGTGCATCAGTGATAGTGGGAGGGCCTTGGACAACATGATGATTCTTCTGCATTGGATGGTGTATGTGGTGCCTTTTCCTATAGCATACATAGGTGATGTGTTGGTGCCAGTTGAGACATTCATTTACTATGACTCCTAGGAATGTGTGTGAGGTCAATGGGTTGATGACAGATCTGTGGATGTTGATGGGGGTGCAGTCTTCATTTGGTGGGGGTGAAATCTATGAGGGCAAATTTGTCAGTTTCAAAGCATGAGTTATGATTTTGAGACCACTCAAATCCGCCTCCAACTTGTTCTAGCATGTCTTGTAGGATGGCATGGGTTTCTTTTGTGGTTTTTCCAATGGTGATGAAGGCTGTATTGTCTACAAATGCTAGGGTGTGTTCATTAGAGTGGTTTTTTGATACTTCAGTTAGATCGGTGTTGTATATAATGTATATGATCATAGAGAGCAGGTCTCCCTATCCAATTCCATTAGTGATTTGGATATGTTCAGATGTGTGACCATCAAAGATGAGTTTGGTTTTCCTGTCCACTAATACTCTCTCTGTGAAGGTTATGAGTGATTCTGGTATTCTTTGGTGCCACATGTTGTGTAGTAACTGGTCAGTAACTGCATTGGGGAAGGTGCCCTCAATGTCTGTAACTTCAAGAAGGTGGAGCGAGTCTGTGGTGGAGCATCCTGGATATCCTCTGAGGTGAGTGGCTGGGAGGAGGTGGTTGGTTTCTATGAGATGCAACATTTGATCTGATACAATAGTGGTGAGGAGTTTGGTGGTTGTGTTTAGGAGTGCTATTGGTCTGTATGCTTTGGGGGCCAAGTAGTCTGGACAACCAGGTTTTTGGAGGACTACCATGTTGAACTCTCTCTATGGGGGGTAGTAGGTGTTGAGGAGGAAGACTGCCCTGTAGATGCATAGTAAGTGTGGAACTAGGTTGTCAGAGCAGTTTTTGAATATTGTGTTGGGGATACCATCCAGTTCCAGTGCTTTGTATGGGCTGAGTTTGGCAATTGCACATAGGAGTTGCTCTTCACTTATTGGGGAGGGGTTGTGGAGAGCTTCTGGGTAGTCACAGTCAGTGGGAATGGTTGTATTGAATATCTAAGTACTCAGTGGTTGGGAAACCAGCTGAGGTGTAACTAGGTACTATGACCAAAAATACTAGTATGGCTTATGTAAGCTATTCTCATGTTTGTAAACTCCAATAGGTTGAGGTAGAGGAGGATGGAGGGAAGAAAGTCTTAGTGAGTAGGATGCTTTTCTCTTTGTTCATGTTTGCAGCTGTGGTCTATCCTTTGAGGTTTTTGTTTTAAGGGTTGGGATTCTTGTAAGACCGCCACTGCTTGGTTCAGCATTGAGGTATTTGTTAGCTATCCATACATCAGCCATTGTTGCACTTTCAAGCCAATCAAACCAGTGTTCTAGTTTTGCTTTTTTAATGGCTTCTGAGTATTTGTTGCAGAGGACACAGTGTTGTTTGTGGCTGGGGTGGTTTGGGAGGGCTTGTGCTTTGTGTGATTCTGCCGATGCTTTGCCAACCACTTTTCATAGGATAGTTAGGTCATGGTTCCACCATCGTTTGGATGTGGATACATATTTAGCCATGGGTATCTTTTCATTGATAGCTGTTTGAATGGCTTTGGTTACAGCTGCTGTGGCTCTCTGAAATTCTTGATTAGTAACAATGGGGGTAGATGTGGGGAGCATATCTAGTTCTCTTGCGAGGACTTCATTGAATTCTTTCTAGTTTGTTTCTCTGAAGTTGCACTTGGTTTTGATGGTAATCCTTGGGGCTTTGAGTTCTAGAATATTTAGGATGGAAATGTGGTCAGTATAGTCTCAGAAGCATGGTTCTGTGTAGTAGTGAGTAAATGTTTGGCAAGTATTTTCTGTACAAAAGATGTTGTCCGGATGGGTCCAGTTTTTGGTGGCTAGGGCTTGGAGGGTTGGCATGTTTTTGGGGAGGGCTTGTTGCATGCTGTATTTGGCAAGTAGGAGGAGGAGTGGTTCAGCAGCATTGAGGTAGGTCTCTGTTAGTAGGTGGGAGTTTTGCTCCTCCCTCCATAGTGGGTGGTGTTGGTTGAAGTCATCTAGCCAGATCATGTGATTGTGTTCCATTGGTTTGACCGTTTGGATGTTTTGTTATAGAAAGTTTATTAGCATATGTAGCATGTGGTTGGAATTACCATCATTATATATGTTGAGTATGATGCAAAGACTGTAGGGCTCTTTGAGTTGGATGATTATGACATCAGGTGAGGGGAAGTCTATTTGGGTCCATGTGTTAGTGTCTACTGATTTAGAAATTAGAGTTACTGCTCTGACATGTTTTCCACTGTCAGAATACCACATGGATGAGTATACTATGTGGTATTGATGGTTGGCTGTTGTATTGTTGAGGGGGTTGGTGTAGGGTTCTTGTATGGTGAGGATGTCCCAGGATATGTAGTCATGGCAATTGAGAAGGGGTAGTTGAGCTTGGCACAAAATGTTGAGGTTTTGCTGCCATATTTTTAATGTCATTAGGTTTGATTTGGGTGTGCTATTCATAGATAGGAGGGCTCATTAGGTTGGGTACTTCTGTTGTTGAGGAATTCTATCCATGGGTTGTCTGGGAGTTGCTGTTGGGATTGAGGGGTGCTGGGGGAGGTGGTGGTGGTGGTGGTGGTGGTGGCAGCAATGGCAGTGGAGGAGGAGAAGGAGGCAGCAGTGGTTGGAGGCAGCAGTGGAGGAGGCAATGGTAGCAAGTTTGGGTTTGGGCCAGGGGGGGTAATTTTGTTGGCGGGTTTGAGAGGTGTTGGTTGTCAAGTGAGTGGGTGGGTGGGCAGGCAGGAGTTGGTTGGGATGGATACTGCATTACTGAATATGGCCAGTGTGGAAAATGGTCATCGTTGTTGATGAGATCCTGGGCCACATTGAGGGACTTGGGTGAATGCTGTGTTAGCATTTGTATTGTATCCATTGAGTGTGGTCTGGCACATGGTTTTGGAATTGGAAGGTGGCCTGTGGGTGAGGGGTTGTCTGGTGCATTGGATTTGGGCTTGTATGGCATAGCGAGTGGGTGCTGGTGCTGGTTGGAGAGTGTGGGTCCAGGACTCATGGGTGGGGTAGTAGGGCATTAGGTTTTCTGGATGTTTGGCACTGATTTTGTCTTGTTTATATCAATATGTTGGGCAGAGCAGGTCTTTGCTGGAGTGTTCTCTGGATTTGCAACTAATGCAGAAGAGGTTTGTGCTGTCATGGCATTTGTCAGTTTTGTGTCCTTGTCTGCATGTTGCACATGCGTGGTGAGAGGCAGTGCATGTTTTGGCAATGTGTCCATACTCTTGGCATATAACATATCATATGGGTTCATGTTTCATTTTCCATGGGTGGAATTTCATTTTTCCTATGATGAATCCATCTCTGAGGAGGATGTTAGCTGTGTTGGGGTTGTTAAGGGTGAATACTGCATGGGTGACTTGTTGGTTTTCCAAGTGTTTTTCAATTGGCTTGGCCCATTTGGTGCTGACAATGGAGCCTGAGGGGAGCTTGTTTTCTCTTTCAACAAGGTCTATCCAATCTTTGTTAGCAATATCATGCTTGATAGTTAAAAAGGGGACAAGGATGGGGTATTGTCTGTCTTTGATTGTGCCTTGAATGTTGAGATATGTGATGAGTTGATTGCAGATCTCATCTGTTTGGATCCAGTCTGTTGCCTCTTTTGTATTGAGATCAAGTAGCAGGCTTCCTAAGTTGAGGTGGAGTATGGCTTTGATTTTGATTTTGATATCATTTGGATTGTCAAGTGCATCAATGGTGGTTTTGACATGGAGTGCAATATCTTCAGAGGTAAAAGATGGGTGGAAAAGAGGGTCTGGTCCTGTGGGTTGGATGAGTATTTGTCTCTCTCATACTGCTGCTTAGGCTATGGCCAGTGTGACCTGCATGAAAGTGTCAGCGTGGATGGTAATGGGCAGGTGGTTTGATTTCATGATGCTACTGTAAGTGGGGCATGTGCCCTCAGGAGAGATTATGTTGTGGTCATTGTGTTTGCTGTGTTCTTTGAGTTTGTTTAGACTGGTCTTGGTGGCCTCTATGGCTTCCTTGATTTCAGGTCTGATCAGTGTGGAAGTTGGTGCAAGTTTGTTGACTGCCACCTTGATTTCAGCGAGGTCAGAGTTGAAGTTCCTTGAATTGTCTAGGGCAGGTATGATTTTGCTGATAGCATTTTTGATGTCATTGATGTTTTTATGGACTTGTGCTTGGTGGTTGGTGTTGGTGTTGTCCTTTGTGGTGGAAAGGTTTTTGAGGTGTTCCACATGGTCGTTGAGGGAGTGGGAGATTTCAGTGAGTGAGATTTGATTGTTTTTCAGCATGTTGTACATGTAGGTGTTGATTATAGATTGGCTGGTTTGGAGGAGGTCAGCCATGTGTGACACAAGAGCTTTGATTATCTCATTTGTTAGCTGTTCAGTGGCCAGGATCACTAAGTTCAGGATTATAGACAAGACAATTTCTGATGTTGTGTGGTCCAGACTACTGCATGTATAGCTTCCTTTGTCATGAGAGGCATTGCTTTGATTTGTATGATTTGAAGGAGGGTGGCTGAGATGTTGTGTAAGTCCATAGGACAGTCTGGGATGTTGAGGAGATGGTGCAATAGGAAGTTTATTCCATTTTCTTTGTTGTTGACCATGTACTCTGTGTTGGAATCATTGATTGTGCACTCGATTTTCATACTTAGAACACTGTGGCACATTGTTGTTGTTGTTGTTATTTGTTTGTTGTTCACTCCTACAGTAGTTGGAGTCCACTGTCTTTGCTTTCCTCCAGTTTCTGACAGTGGACTCTAGGTATGTTGCATTTTACATTACTTGCAATTAAGTTTCTGACAGTGGACTCCAGCTGTGAGACTCCAGCTGTATAATACTCTGTTGCATTGTGGAACTCATCATCTCCTATGGGGGAGGGGGGGGATATAGGAGTGACAAGTTTGTTTAGGCAGGTTTCCAGATGTGGGATCCTTGGTGTTTGTGGCCCTGGTGCAGGCGTTTCTAGTTATTGGCATATTGCCAGGGGTTAGCAGTGAGCTTGATGGTCTATATGGGGGTTAGTAGGGTTAGTGGGGTATATAGCTGCCATTGGGTACTGTATGTTGCTTCTTCACCAAAGGTTTTTTGGGGTCCTTGTGGGGGTGCCATGTGGTATGGGACAGAGAAGCTGCCCATATTACCTGCCTATTAAGCCTGCATATATATTTCAAAGGTTACAATAAATGTGCAGTAGCATATATAGGCACAATCAATGATCAGCAGATAAAGTATAGTATACATTTTCCATAAGCATGGAGATGTGTGGTAGGTATACATACTGTATATTAGCCATTATATAGTTTAGATATTCATGGTCAATGAACTTTACTTGGAGAAGAGTTTCTATTTTACCATATCCAGCCCATTAAACTAAACATGTGAGGACTGATCCATATGTTTTAGGCAGTGGATGAAATGTATAATATGAAATGCAAGGACATATATGTGTGTCATTGCTTAGCCAAGGCTCAATGCTAGATGAGATTTACATGTTTTTTTTTTGGCTTTGCTCTTCAGACTTGCTTATATTAAGGTTCTGCCTAGAAAGGCACTGTTTTTAAAGATTTAACCTCCTGGTCCCTTTGAAAATGATATCTATGGGGCAAAAAGAAAGTTATCAATACATAGTGACTGTGTATAAAATGCGTCAAGGATAAACACCACCAGTTTGATATATAAAATCTATACACACATATATATTGTAAATCCTCCAATTGTGGAAATGTGGAGCAAATCACTATTTCATCAAATAGAAATATAGCTCACTCATAGAACCATCTAGAATGGCAAAATATTAGAATGGATGGAACATAATCTCAATAAAAGCTAAATGGGATATTCATGCAAATGTGCCTATGATAGAAATGTGGGAAATGCTAAACATGAACTATCAAATATGAAATGAACCAAGAGGTTATGGAGTTATTATCAATTACCACTGAATCTCAACAAACCACAGCTCCATTTAAGTCAAATGTACAAATTGATCATGATAATACAGCATGTACTAAGAATCATTGAATATCAAAAAACCTGCAAATTCCACAGGCATAAATGTGACAAAATAGTAGGAGGGATCATTTTGCAAAAACAAACCAGGTTAAAAGAGGCATGTACATTGTAGAACACACAGCAAAATCATAGCAGCATAGATGATATCTCTAATAGAGTGAAAGGGTTATATAAAAAAACCCATGGGAAACATATGTCCAGATCACATGAATGCAATGCTGAAATGATCTGGAGGAATCATAAGCAGAGGGAGTAGAAAGAAATCCAGTTTGATTTTGAAACCATTATCAATAACTTTAGAATGGAGAATAACCATAGGAAATATGTTTTGAGGTGGCTGTGATGGAGCCATCACCATTTGTAATATTTTCAATTAATATATAACAACTATCTAAGAATCATATATACAAGAGCAAGGGAATAGAGATAAACTGCTTAATATAAAAATTCTGCAAATCCACCAATGACAGGTTTGTGGGAGATATTCACAGCATATACCATATGTTAAACAGCTGGAATCTCACAGCTGGAGTCCACTGTCAGAAACTGAATTGCAAGTATTGTAAAGTGCAACATACCTGGAGTCCACTGTCAGAAACTGGAGGAAAACGAAGACAGTGGACTCTGACTACTGTAGGAGCAAACAACAAACAAATAAAAACAACAACAACAATGCGCCACAATGTGCCACAATGTTCTAAGTATGAAAATCGAGTGCACAATCAATGATTCCAACACTCCCCCCTGATTGTGCAACTCTACTTCTCCCCAATCGATGCGATGCCCAGCATCTGGCAGAACTGCTGTACCTTAACTCAAGCCAATGGTTTGATGAGCAGATCAGCAGGCATCTCAGCAGTTGGGACAAAAGTGGGTGCAATCTGGCCTTCATCAACCACATCTCTAAGCCAATACCACCTCAAGTCCAGTTGCTTCATCTGACTATGGTGTTCTGGATGTTTGGCAACCTGGATGGCTGACTGATCGTCCATATGCAGCGTAGATGGGCCAGGAAGCTTGAAACCAAGCTCCTGGAGCAGTTTGCACATCCAGATGATCTCCTTGCCTGCTTCACAAGCAGCAATGTACTCTGCTTTGGTAGTGGACAAGGCAACAATGGGCTGGCGCTTTGACATCCAGGACACAACACCAGTACCAATCTTGACCATGAATGTGCCAGTGGAACGACCTGAACCCTTGCATCCACCATGACTGGCATCAGAATAGACTGTAAAGAGCTCAGACGTTGATGGATCAGGTGAATAGGTGATGCCATGGTTGATGGTGCCCTTGATGTAGCAAAACAGGTGCTTGACAGTGTTCCAATGGGCAATGCCAGGGTCTGAGGTGAAGGAGGCAAGCTGGCCGACTGTGAAGGCGATATCAGGGTGAGAAGAAGCACAGGAGAGATACTGGAGAGAGCCAATAGCACCATCATAATCAACAGAGCACATGAAATTGCGATCCTCAGGCGTCTTGGGGCTCTGATCACGCAACAAGGACAATCCAGGTTCCATGGGGGAGGTGACAGGCTTGCAGTCTGCCATGGCGAAGCGAGCGAGCATGGTGAGGAAGTACTGGCACTGGGAGATGGTAAGGGAGTGTGTGGAGCGATCTTGATCAATCTTGATGCTGAGAATCTCTGTGGTTGGCCCCAGATCATGCAATTTGAAGTGACTGCTCAGATCTGCGATAGCCTGCTTGATGGCATTCTCCGAGCGTGATGCGAAGGTCATGTCATCGACAAAGACAGGTAGCATGATCTGGGCATCACCTTTGGTATAGATGTAGACAGCTGCGTCGGAATAGGTCTGCTTGTAGCCCAAAGACTGCAGGGTGGTGTGCAGCTTGCAATTCCAGCGATTGCCACCCTGTTTGGTGCCATAGAGTGCCTTCTTCAGCAGACAGACCATTTCCTTTGGATCTCCCTGTGCAAATCCCTCTGGCTGCTCCATGTAGACATCACAGTTGATCTCGCCATTGAGATATGCATATGAGATGTCAACAGACCACAAATGGAGGTCATGAATCGGTGCAAGAGCGAGAACAACACAGAGAGTGGGAAGGCACACTGTGGGAGCAAATGCCTCGAGGTATTCGAATCCAGGACATTGCAAGAAGCCCTAAGCAACCAAACGACCCTTGTATCGTTCAAACGAGCCATCAGCATGGTACTTCTTGGTGAACACCCATCTCAACCCAATCACTGGCCTGTCTTTGGGCCTAGGCACAAGAGTCCGTGTCCTGTTCTCCTTGTGCGCTTTGAGCTCCTTCAGCGCAGCTTCATGCCACTGATCTGCATCCTCTCGTTGCAGAGCCTCTCTGAATGACCTTGGATGTGCTGTTGAGGCACTAAAAGTGGCAGCCACGTCTGTCTCTTCATCTGAGTCATCTGAGTTGTCGACAAGTTGAGCTGGGCTGAGTTTCCACCATTCTTGAGGTCACTGGCGATTTCTGCAAGGGAGTCTAGCACCTATGCCAATGGAACTGACTGGTTTGATGATTCGAGGTGGAGGAGCTGCAGGTGGTGTGATAGGCGCCGCCGGAGTTGATGGGGGTGCCGCCTGCTGTTCCACATGGGTAACAGGAGGCCCCCCAGCAGGTAGAACCCCGGAATCGTTGCTTTCATTGTCCTTGTCACCAGGGAGATCAGGGGCAACATATGGTGTATCCTTTGGAGGTGGATCATGCGATGTTGTGGTTGGCACTACTGGGAGAGTGCACTCATTGAAATCAGTGCATTCTGAGATGATGGTGTGCTTTGTGGTTGGATTGTAGAATTTCCAACCCTTGTAGCCATCTGGGTAGCCAATAAAGACGCACTTCTCATAGTGAGGATGCAGTGCAGGACGTTTGTCCTTCTGAATATGCACATATGCAGTTGATCCCCAGACTCTAAGGTGTGAGATGTCAGGTTTGCATCCATGCCAGAGTTTGTAGGGTGTTGCATTATCGAGAGCGCTGGTGGGACATTGATTCCACACATGCATGAGTGCAGCAAGTGCTTTGCCCCAGAATGCCATGGCCAGGCCTGACTCATTCAACATGGCAGTGATACGCTCAGCAAGTACTCGATTGGCACACTCTGCAACTCCGTTTTGTTGGGGACATGCATGAACTGTGTGCTGGTGCTCTATACCAAACTGCTGGGTGAACTCAAGCATGACCTTGCTCATATACTCGCCTCCCTTGTTGTCTTGCAGGCATTTGATGCGACGCTCTGTCTGGTTCTCTGCAAATGCCTTGAACTGCTTGAAGGCGTTGAAGATGTCCGATTCCGCTCGAATGGGCAGTAAGTTAGTCATCGATGAATGTGACCCAGTAGTGATATCCAGAGAATGTTCTGTAAGGTACTTCATGGACATCCGAGTGAACAAGCTCAAGAGGCTTCAACGTGTGAGATTGCGAGCTGGGAAATGGATTGGGATGCATCTTGCCAGCTAGGCATGCTTCACAGATTGGGTCAGATGACGACTTGCTGTCCAGCTTCATCCCAGTAACCAGATTGCGATCATGGAGTGATTTCACATCAGCAAGGTTATGGTGGGCAAGTCTGCAATGCCAGAGTGACAAATCAAGCGCTATAGTCATTGCAGGCTTGGCAGACTTGCTCACTGGCTCAGTAGTCCTGTCCAAGAATGCTGCATTGTGGCTGTTGATGCTGGTGACAAAGAGAGGTGGTCCAGGAGGATGAGAGAAGCTCATGTGTGTCGCATCAATGTGTACAATGAAAGATGCATTGCGAGTAAGATATAGCACAGTGAGGAGGTGGTTGTGAAGGTCAGGGACATGCAGGACGTTGGTAAACTCAACCGCTCGACACCTTTTTCCATCTATGACCGGGTGGAACACCACAGACCCCACTCCAGCAGAATAGACCACAGTGTTGTCTGCGAGCTTGATTGGGACGCATTTGGGACTGTAATGGCGCAGCCAGTGGCGATGTGGAGTCATATGAGAAGTGGCCCCCAAGTCTGCATTCCAGTCATGGTCAGCATTGAGCAGGAGCGGCGAGAGGGGGTCAGAGGGGTCACTGGAATGAAGACTTGCATTTCCTGTGCGTTCTACCACCTCCTGGGACTGGGCCTGTTCTCCCTTCTTCTCCTTGCCCTTGGACGACTTGTAGTACTTCTTCGCATGTTGCAGGGCGTAGCACTTGCATTGGCAGTGCCTGGACTTCTCACAGAACGAGCAAGGCATGTTGGGAAGGCATTTGCAGCCAGAGGACAACAAGCAGAGTGCTGAGTCGCTCGTGGTGGTTGGTAGGGCATCAGGATGAGGTTGGCAATGAATTTCCTCTGTCTGGAACACAGCTTTCACCTTGTCCTTGTCCAAGTCGGTGAGGAGTGTAAGGGACGATGTAAAATGCGCAAACTCAGGGCCTAGTGCTCAGATCATGGCCATGCAAGTCAGCTTGCCATCCAGAGCCTTGAGGTCGAACTTGGAGCTGTGCAAATCCTGGATCCTTGCCATGGACTCCTCCACTTGTGCTGCAAGCACAGGCAACATCTCCTCAGCGTGTTTCTGGATGCTGAAGAACTCATCATAGGCCACAAACCAATTGCTGGCCTTTTGCTGAACGAAAACTGCTTTGAGTGCAGTCCAGGCCTTGGTGGGGTCATCCTGGTCCACTCTCATGTGTACTCGCTGGTCTGGAGCAACATTAAGCATCAGCTTCCCAGCTGCCTTGTCCTGTTTCACATTCCAGGCAGTTTGTTCCGCTCCAGAAGTGGTGGGGCGCGTTTCCTTGCCATCAATGAGGCGCCAGAGGCCTTTGGAACGAAATAGGGCCTTCATTTCTTTGCTCCAGGTAGTGTAGTTGATGGTGCTGGTTTTCAGACAACATATGGGTGGAATGGAGTGGAAATGAAGTGTGAATGGTGTAGGGAATGAGTTCTGGCAGGGAAGGCAAAAATTTTTAAGTGGCTGTGACACTTGAAGTGCAGAGGTCAAAGGGCAGGGTTCATAACCTGTTAAACAGCTGGAATCTCACAGCTGGAGTCCACTGTCAGAAACTGGAGGAAGGCGAAGACAGTGGACTGGAACTACTGTAGGAGCGAACAACAAACAAATAACAACAACAACAACAATGCGCCACAATGTGGCACAATGTTCTAAGTACGAAAATGGAGTGCACAATCAATGATTCCAACACCATAGTATAGCCCTCTGGGCACCCCTGGACCCATGACTGTGTGTTCATTCTACTGTTTATTCTACTAACAAGTTCAATTTTAATTGTTGTGTCATATACAGTAGCTTTTAGCTTGAAACTTGAAACAGACCAGATTTTGCATGACCACATAGATTGTTGTAAGCAACCTCTTCCAAATGGGGAAGATCAGAGTCATCGGAGTTGCCAGCTGATATCCAAGTAACAATAAGATAGGGTGAGCAGAATGCACGGCAGAGACAGCATAACAGTCGAAACAGATCAATGCTTGTATCAACATGTATGATTCTGACTATACATATTTGACATGGGTATCCTGGGCACCCATGTATGCACCAGTTGGTGAGGATCTTGAGAATTGAGCATGCGATGTTAAGAATGCCGGCTGTTGGTCCATGAATTACAATTTGAAGTTGATGATAACAAGAAAACCAGACCAAGGGCTGTTGTTCTGTCGTGTGTTAATGCACGGTGCAGGATGGTAGTTGGGAAGTGGTAAACAGGAAAGCATTGCAGATGCAGAGAGGGGTAACAAGACATGTCAATAGATAGAACATCAGCTTCATAAACTACAATGCACAATGAAAAATCAGGATAGAGGGGGGGGGGCACGATGGTCACACTCACTGTTGATAAAGTTGCCTGTGGTGCTGTCAGTTGAGACATTGGAAGACATTATTGTAATTTTCTTTACTTGGGAAAGTGTATATAGGATTGCAAAGTAGGTAAATTTGTAATGGCTATGTCAACATGTCTCACTTTGGATGATCCAGTTTCAGTTTGATGCAAATTGAAAGATATGTTCAGATTGTTTAATCAAGAGTGTTGCCATGGTGCAGAAATCTAGGTTGGTGTTAGAGGGGAGGCCTCGGAAAGGAGGCACGACATACAATGCAGTGATCAGTTCAACATATTTCACATGCTCATGTGGGAGGTTGACAACTGCTTCAGCTCATTCAGAAGAAAGTTCAATAACGAGAAAGCCTCCCTTCAGTACAACTGCTGTTTCCCTACAATGTTCCAGTTGAATCAAATGAATCAACTGGTTGACAGGTTGTTCTTTGGATGAAGGACTGCCAGGATGGAGGTAAAAAAATGTGAGGGGATTATGCAAGTAGATAGTGCTGTCGGACATTTCAGCAAATGGTGTGGAACATATGACACATGTAGATATGAAAGCGGATTGTGGAGGTGCTAGTTCCTCATAGTGAATGGAGCTGACGGACTCTCCTGAACCACTATCATCTGTGTCAGCATCTGCTGTGGGCAGTAAGTTGTGATGTAGGTAAAGTTCAGGAAGAAGTGTGTCCAGTGCATAGTTATCTTCTGATGCAATCCAGACAGGAACAATAACTGGCACTGACATGCATGCGCAGGGGGAAGAGCAGTGCCTGAAAAGACTTTGGATATAGCTGCATCAACGGTTGTCAATGAAAGCTAGTCGGAACAATTCACACATACAGGAAGATGCCTCCGGACACGACTACTGATCTGATTTGCATGCATGATGGTTGTCATTTTGAACTATGATTGGTGATAGAATACATGCGGATGATAGAATGTTTGTATCATGAGAGGAGTAGACAAAGATTGCAAATATATGAATTGAATTTTTTTGGGGCAAGTGACAATGAAGGTACAGGTACATTTAGTGATGCACATGGCTCTGCATGCACTAGATTCTGAACAGCAGTGATTTCTTGGGAACAGTAGCCTCGGGAGGCTGAATGGCAACATGTAGTAATGAAATGCATTGTAGGTCGAGCTTTGCTCCCCATTCCGTCCAACCTGTTTCATTCTGTTCTTTTTTTGTGGACCATCTGCGAATGTGCAATTCCATAAGGACAATATCACCAAAATTCAGACTCAAGGGAGAGATCACTGACATTTCTTGTTTTGAGTTGGAAAACTCTTTTCGCCCGTCGTAGATGGCAGTGAAAGGAATTACTCACTGAAGAGGATAAAAGAATGTTAAAAGGCAATGGAGGTGGAAATGCACCTTCTGTCCACCATCAAACATGTTTTTCATCACACATGTTGAACAAACATCAGACCAATTGCCAATGTTGTCTGAAATAGAGTCAAGCGAAATGTTGGCAAAGCAGTAAGGAACACAAACGGGACAAAGGAGCCTTCAACTTTGCCAATAAATGTTTTTTTTCATCACTCATTCCTTGACTGATAGGTTTGATTGCAACTTCATGCATTTTGACACCTGTTTCGGTAGACAGTAAGGTGGATTCCACAAGGGAACCTATAGTCGATAGAGTGACAGGCTTGTTGGCAGAATTGGAAAGAAATGGTGTGTTGGAAGACAACGGGCGTTTTTTCCCCCATGTGTAAGAAGGAGGAATGTTTTCGATGGTGAAAATGTTAATGTCAGTCAATTGAAAGTTAGAGAGTGTCAGTAATCAGATGCACAAAGTATTAGTAGTTTCCAGGATATAAACTGATGGGAAACACATACCGGACCACTGACCCTGGATAACATCACACAATTTCAGGATCCAAATAGATTGGTTTAAGCAGTACCAGATCGTTGATGTCCAAGGGTGGGTTGCTGCAAGTCGCATTGGAGTTGTCATTGTCTAGCTCAGTAGATTTGTCAGTCTGACAACATCTTATTTTGTGGTGAAACTAATCTTATGATTGGTGGATTCAGGTATCATGCAGTCCTTTCCTTTCTCGGTCGCAGTCAATTGAGGTGGTGAATCTTTAGATGGGGTAATAGGCAATGTGGTGTGGGAGGGGGGCATGGGGGATGGTGCCACAGAGGACAATGTGAATGTGGGTTTGGGCTTGTCAAAGGAAGGTAGTTTGGATGGTGTAGTTTGACAGACATTAGATATGTTATCATCTGTCAATGTTGGCATGCTGTTGTCTGAGTCTCTAGCATTTGCATTAGCTTCCAAAGGGGATCCTGAATGAGAAATAATGGCAAACCTGTTCTTTTTAGCTGCCTGATGTTCTTCATCAGGCGAGAAATCTTGTTTTCGTTTTGCATGTGGAGGCATCATTATATGACATGCAGTGTTTGTGGAGAGGGTAGGTGGACAGAGTAAAGTGAACGAGGACAAAATGGTGCTATATCTGCACAAAGAATTAGCATTGCACACGAGATCGGCAGAACAGTATTCACCAAATGGCTTGTTAAACAGCTGGAACCTCACAGCTGGAGTCCACTGTCAGAAACTAAATTGCAAGTATTGTAAAGTGCAACATACCTGGAGTCCACTGTCAGAAACTGGAGAAAGCGAAGACAGTGGACTCCGACTACTGTAGGAGTGAACAACAAACAAATAAAAACAACAACAACAATGTGCCACAATGTGCCACAATGTTCTAAGTACAAAAATCGAGTGCACAATCAATGATTCCAACATGGCTAATAGCAGAATGTGATTAAAGTGGAGTGATTGTGGTAACAGGGGTTGAATTCTTGCCATTCAATCTAGTGGGACATCCCGGATGGTCGCAGTGAGCATGTGACTTGCATGACTCAGAACATGGCCTATTGACACAGGGTATGTGAATGCATCAAGACCAACTAGAAATTGGCCAGGCAGAGTGTGAATGATAACAGTACAAGCACAGGAAGGGACATGAAAAATTCAAAATGTGAGAGATGTTTTACCATATGTGATAGAGGGCTTGAAGGAGTCTGTTGAGGGAACAGTCCATTGCCATATGAACTTAATGAGAGTCAGATTTATGGACAAGAGAAAGGTGTATTTGAACATGCTTACTTCACTTGCATTGTCTGCAGGATATAATTGTAATACATGTTTGATGTTCAGGTGAGCGCATAGGACGCGTTTTTCACATTTGGGATACAGCCTTTGTTGTAAAGGAAGGACAAAAATATCAAAGGAGATTTCAACATTGACGAAATCCCCTTCTTGAAGCACAGAAGGTGAACAGCCTGCTGCCTTTGACCCAGTCCAATGTCCAACTTTGATGCAGTCCACGAGATGCCAAGTGGGAAGCAAAGGGATAGTATGTCCAGCTGGATCTTCAATTACAGACACTACACTGGACAGTTGTATCGTGAAATGGGACATCTTTTCATAGCCAATCAGAAAAATTGCCAAAGAGAGTATGGCAATGCTGTGCTCACCTTGGTGAATACATGACATGGGCATGTAAGTTATGGTTTATTGCAGACGGTGATTTGATTCCTCTAAGGGTGACATGAATGAACAATCAAATGTGACTGATTGCTGTAAGGTAATGAGTCCAAACTTCATCATGTCCACCAGAATGCAGAGTTAGATGTTGTATTGCAGAAGGCTCCTAGCACCAGTCACAGTACCGCATGATGGGTTAGAATCGAATGTATCACACAGAAATCGAAAAATGAGTATGCATACCTGTCCCATGTTCCAAACAAAGAAAGGTTATGTTCACCTAAAAACCCTTGCAGACAGATGGTAATTGGATAAATGATAGATGAAGCTACATCAGGAGGATGTCTGTATAATACGACGTAAGGGCATGTGCAATCAGGATCACTCCTCTGGAACAGGTCGACCTCTCCACTATCCTTCCAGAATATCACAACTTCTCTGACATGTTCAGCAAGAGCAAGGCTTCTACACTTGCTCCACATCACGAACATGATCTGAAGATTGACCTTGAGGAAGGAGCATCTCCTCCACTGGGCACCACCTACTCCTTTTCCCCTTTCAAACTTGGCTCACTCCACATGTTCCTCAATGAGCATCTAGCAATGGGGTTCATCCATCCCTCCTCCTCTGCTCGTGCTGCTCTGGTCCTTTTTGTCTGCAAGAAGGATGGTTCACTCCATCTTTGTGTTGACTGCCAAGGACTAACTCAACAAGATCACAAAGAAAGACCGCTATCCACTTCCCCACATCTCCAACCTCCTGGATGCCCCAAGCCACACCAAGATCTATACCAAAATTGACCTCTGGCACACATACCATCTGGTCCACATTGCCAAGGGAGGTGAATGGAAGACGTCCTTTTGGATGTGCTACAGTTCCTATGAGTGGCTAGTCATGCCATTCGGTCTTACCAATGTCCCCACAGCATTCCAGTGGTTCATAAATATCATCTTTGCTGATCTCCTTGATGTTTGCATCATAGTCTATCTGGATGACATCCTCATCTACTCTGAGAACAAGGCCTCCCACAAAGAGCATGTCTGAGAAGTTCTCCGATAACTCCACAGACATGGACTTTATGCTAAGCCAGAAAAATGTGAATGGTCCACTGACACCACTGAGTACCTAGGCTATAACATCTCTCCCTCTGATTTGTCTATGTCTCCGGACAAAGTTCAGACTGTGAAGGAATGGCTGAAACCTTGGAAGGTCAAGGATATCCAATCCTTCCTCAGATTTGCCAATTTCTACCATTGCTTTATAGCGAACTACTCCAACATTGTCATTCCTTTAACTTACTTGCAAAGGTACTCCCTGGAACTTTTCAGATGACTGTTACTCTGCCTTCTACAACTTGAAGGAAGCCTTCACCACCGCTCTGATCCTTACCCATTGGGCTCCAGATGCTCCGCTGATCATAGAAACTGATGCCTCCAACTACACTATTGCTGGTATTCTTTCCATCCACTGCCCAGATGAAGAAATCTGGCCAGTTGCTTTCTACTCACAGACGCTCTCCACTCTAGAGCTCAACTATGACACCCATGATAAGGAACTCCTTGCCATCCACGAGTCCTTCCAGACTTGGCAGCACCATCTTGAAGGCTCTGGCACTCCAATCAACATCATCACAGACCACAAGAACCTAGAGTACTTCATGACCACTAAACTCCTGACTTGCCAGCAAGCCCGGTGGTCAGAGTTGCTCTCCCAATTCAATATGGTCATTCATTTCCATCCCAGTCACCTCAGCATGAAACCTGATTCCCTGACTAGATGCTGGGATGTCTATCCCAAAGAGGGGGATAAGGACTATGCTTGTGTCAACCCACACAATTTCTGTCCAGCATTCACTCAGGAGCAACTTGCTTCGTTCCTCTGAGCCACTTACCTTGCAGCTCCAGTCCTCTGAGCTAGCACCCTCTTTGATGTGAAACAACTACACAGTGATATCCTTTCCATACTTCCCTCAGATCCCCTAGCTGAACTCCACATGTCCAACTCCACCGACTCTCACTGGTCAGTCAATGAAGATGGTTTCCTCCATCTCAACAAATGCATCTACATCCCCAATCTATTGACCTCCAACTCCAAATACTCTGGTACAAACATGACCATCCCCTTTCCAGACATTTTGGCCAGAACCGGACTTTGGAACTAATCCGCTGCGAATACACTTGGCCAGGTATCAGAACCTTTGTCAAGGAATACATTTTTTCCTGCACATCCTGTGCCTGCACAAAGGTTCGAAGACACCAGCCTTATGGATTATTGAAGCAACTCCCCATTCTGGAGAAGCCATGGAACTCCATCTCCATGGATTTCATTGAACAGCTCCCTGTGTCCTCTGGATATACTGCCATCCTCGTCATCATGGACCATCTGTCCAAACAGTGTATTTTCATCCCAACACACAACACAATCACATCTCCAGAGCTTGCAAAGCTCTTCCTACTCCACGTCTTTTCTAAGCATGGAGTTCCCTCCCACTTCACCTCTGGTTACCACCCCAAAGAAGACAGTCAGACAGAATGCATGAACCAGACTCTTGAGCAGTATCGCTGAGTCTATTGTAATTACCAGCAAAACAACTGGTCCGAACTCCTGCCTTTAGCAGAGTTTGTGTACAACAATGCTCTGAGCGCTACTACTGGAGTTTTGCTATTCTTCACCAATAAAGGCTACCATCCCAACATCACTGTCCACCTCAAGCATGATCTCACCTCTGCAAAGGGACGAGAATACTCCATCAACCTCAACTCCCTCCACCAATTCCTCTGCGAGGAAATGGCCAATGCCCAGAAGTGATACCAAGGACCCATGGATGCTGGATGAACTCTGGCACTGGACTTCAAAGTCGGTGACCAGGTTTTCATCAAAGCAAAGTATTTCCACTCTACCAGGCCCTTTAAGAAACTCTCCAAGAAGAATTTAGGGCTGTACACTATCATCGCTCAGGCTGGCAGTCTTTCCTTCACCTTCCGACTTCCAGAATCCATGAAGTCCATTCACCCGGTCTTCCACACTTCACAAATGGAACCCTCCATTCCAAACACCATTCCTAACCATATCCAACCACCTCTGCCTCTGGTCGAAGTAGACAGTGAACCAGAGTTTGAGATCACTAAGATCCTCAACTCCAAGGTTGACCATTGATGCTGGAACTGCAAACTCCTATACCTCATACAGTGGTCCGGATATGATGGTATGGACAATGAGACCTCTTGGCTACTCACCACAGAACTCAGTCACACCTCCAAACTTGTCCATGACTTCCATCTCTGATATCTGGACAAGCCTGGACCTCACTCTGCATAACCACAAATGAAATCACAAATTTAACAAAACTAAAGTACAGGGAGGGGCATGCATGTACACTACACTTCCACCTCACTCTTCCCCTCCACATCCTCCTCCTCCTCATCTTCCTCCTCATCCTCCACCGCCACTTCTGCCTCATATTGCACCACTATGTTGTGCTCCACCTTTGCATCGGCCACCACCTTGGCCACCTCCAACTCCTCCATCCACTCTGACTCTGAATCCTCCGAGTCTGCATTCATATGCAGCCCCATACACCTGCTCCACCTTGAGCTCCATGAGCCTCCCCAGTAGGTGGTTCTGGTGGTCCAGCCACCTGCAGAGACCCCAGATCAAGCCACAAAGCTCCATAGTGAGCTCCAACAGCACAACTGAGGCCTCTGTGCTCATCAATGCCCCCGCTCCCTTCAAGCCACCCTGCTCCAGCTCTATCTGAGCCCTCTTCCTCTTTCCCTGTGGTGACTCCACCTCCACTCTCTTTCTTCTCTGCTCCAGCTTCTCCACACCTGGCCTCATGCACTTCCCCTTCGCCTTGATGCATGCTGTGCATGAAGTCAACTTACTGGGCCTGAGCTCACACTCGAACCCATGCTCCATGCACCTCTTGCACTCTGGGAGCCCCTCTGCCTTTCCTTTGCCCTTGATGGAGCTCTGCTCCACCTGGACTTGCTTGGCCTATGCTGGTTAGCATGCATTGACAAATGGTGATAGACCACTTACCCGCTTTCTGGCCGCCTCCTCAACCTTCCTGCGCTCTGCGGCCTGCTGCACTGAGTCCTGCTCTGCCCTCTGCTTCTTCACTGCCTCCACCACTTTGTGCGCTGCCTCTGCCTCCTCCTCTGCCTTATGTCTTACAGCCACCTCCACCTCCACCTTCTTCCATGCCTCCTCCACCTTCTTTTGCTCCTCCTCCACTTTTCACTCCTTCACGCATTGCTGCTGCTCAATATGTTGGCAACCTCAAATCAAATAATGACTTGGGCCACTCAAGCACTTAAACCAACTGATAGAGTGAAGAGAGAGTTAGGAGGGAATCCCAACAAGAACTTGACTAGAGTTCTTGGGGCATTGGATTCAAGGTATATATATGTTTTACATGTTTGTATCTATTATGATGCTGGTCTGTGTCCATGAGGCTATGTTATGACAAATCATGTGAGTATTAGTAAACTATGCTGAGTAAGATAGATGGAGATTAATAGGAGGCAGTGCTAGACGTTCTAGACTGACAGAGATTAAATACATGAGGTTAACATGTGTTACAGGTCTAGACCTGGTTCGCATGGTCATGTGATCAAGAAAAGATAAGGTTACATGATGTGAAGTTGTGAAAGGGTCACATGACTAGAAAAGAAAGGGGTGAGAAAAAGGGTTTGTAACACTGTGTACTTTGCAGTGCAGATGTTGTTGTTGTCATCAGCACACTTCACCAGACATGCATCAGACCAAGTCTTAAGGTCATCATTGGCAGACATGATGGTTTAGGATGAAGAAGATCAGATACAGCACACTGGACTTTATATGCCTCTGTGTGGTGTCCACAAATTTCAAGTTCCGTTGCTGCTCCACATTGTTCCTTGCATGGCCTTCAGGGGTTCAGGCCTAAGAGGGGGGTACTGTCATATTCCAGAAATCCTGTAAGTCCAACCCTGGTCTTCTGGACCAACTCCAATTGTTGTACATATGAACTCCAGTGCATTTTCATTCAAGACGCAACCCCTAACCCCTGGACCTTGTCCATACTTACAACTCCTACTTACATACATGTTCCATTACCTCCATTTCTCCATATTAGCTTTAGTTCCGCTTCTTAGTATCCTCCATACCTGTGCTCTGCTTAGGAGCACAGCTCCAGCTTTATATTACCTCCAACATCTTTACTTACAAACCAACTCCACCTCCATTACTAATCCTTCTACAACTCCAATGTATATAAACTCTCTATGCTACTCCTGTATCTTCAGTTCAAATATCAACTTAGATCACTCCTCTTCTGCCTGTTTGAGTCTTGAAGACTCTCCTCTGACCCCTGCTTGACTTGACATCTAGTACATCTTAAGTCTACCTCCAACCCTCAGTAAATTCCAGAACAACAGGACTCCTGACAAGGGCACACCACACATGGTGAAGCCAAGTCCCATCCGTATAGACAACTCCAGAGTTCTGGAGTTTGTTCTCCCCTTGGAGTTACCCATTCTTAACAACTTCACTCAGAAAGCTAGACCTCTCAACAACCTTACAAAAAAGGATTGTGCATGGAGATGGTCTAAAGCAGAAAAAGGAGCATTTGACAAGCTCAAAGAAGCATTTACTATGGAACCAACACTCACCTATCCAGATCAAGATTGCAACTTCCATTTGGAATGTGATGCATCAAACTTTGCCATGGGAGCAGTACTCTCATAGAGAAAGAAGGAAAATGGCAGCCAGTAGCCTTTTCATCACATAAGATGACACCAGAACAATGGAACTATCCAATCGCAGACAAAGAAATGTTAGCCATTATTCTGGCTCTGGAACAATGGAGACACTACTTGGAAGTAGCAGACAAGACATTCAAGATTTGGACAAATTATGCAAATCTCCAGTATTTCATGAAGTCACAAGATTTGAATTGATGACAAGCCAGATGGGCCCAGTATTTGTCAAGATTCAATTATGAACTGGTATGGAAACCAGGAACATCTATGGGAAAAGCCAATGCCCTGTCATGAAGAGAAGATCACATGCAACATGTAGATCAGGACAATAAAGGGGTCACAGTCATACTGGAAGAATGGGTGCATATTATTCAATGCACTTACATTCATGGACTAGGAGAAGGTATCCTAAAGAGGATAAAAGAAGTGCAGCAAACTCTAACCCCGACCGACATACAAGGATTCACAGTCAATGATGATGGATGGCATGTCTAAGACTATTTGGAAAATTGTACATTCCCACAGAAAAATCTGATGACCTCCAACAAGATATCATCGCTTTATATCATGACTCATCTATTGCAGGTCATGGAGGGGTAGAGAAAACTTTGGAGCTTATTTCACACCACTATGTATGGAAAGGGATATGCAAACAAGTTGAAGAATATTGTTCCCAATGCGAAAGACACAATTGGATGAAGCCAATGAACACACCACCAGCTGGAAAATTAAAATAAAATCCAATTCTGGAAGCCCCCTGGCAAGATATATCTGCAGATTTCATCATGGACTTACCCACATCCAATGGCTACAACAGCATTCTAGTGGTTGTGGACAGATTCTCAAAAGAAGCGATATTCATCCCCATGGACAAGTCAATCACAAGTTTGGATACAGCCAAGCTATATTGCGATAATGTATGGAAAACACATGGCCTCCCATGCTCTTTAATCATCAATCAAGAACCACAGTTTTCAGCACAACTCATGAAGGATCTCAGCAAGATGCTAAAAATAGACCTTAAGATGTCTATGGCCTTTCACCCACAGACCAATGGCCAGACAGAAAGAGTCAACAGAGATCTTCAACAGTTTCTGCAACTGTACACAGCAGAAAAACAACATGAATGGTTGGAATGGCTTACAATAGCACAATTCCAATACAATAACAAGGTACATTCAGCAACGGGCAAGTTGCCATTTCAAGTTACATGTTCTTATGCCCCACAAATGGGAATTAAACCCAAAGATGCTAAAGCACCTGCCACTGTAAGATTTGCAGATGATATGAAGAAGACCTTGAATGACATAAAAATGTCAATGACAAAGGCACAAGAATGTATGAAGGCCCAAGCAGATAAGCACAGATCCAAAGCACCAATCTATGAAAAGAACCAACAAGTCCAGTTGTCAACCAAGCATTTGAATATGAAAGACACCAGACAATCATGGAAGCTTATGGAATAATGGATTGGCCCATACAAAGTTGAAGAAATGGTAGGGGAAAATGCTGTACAGCTCAGACTTCCTTGCCACATGATGATCCATCCAGTGGTAAACATATCACAGGTCAATTCATACAAAGAAAGACTTCAAGGTCAAAGGACCTATAAACCTGGATCCATCACAGTAACAGATGAGGAAGATGATGAATTTGAAGTAGAATGGATTATAGACTCCCACCTCAAAGGGCGAAAGCTAGAGTTCTTAGTCCATTGGAAAGGCTATCAAAAAGAAGATTGTACCTGGGAAGTCAAAGGACATTTATTCCACACAAAAGATGTGATCAAAGAGTTCTACAGAACACACCCAAACGCACCATGATGCTTACACATGACACAAACAAAATTCACCTCATTATTCAATCCCTATGAGAATGTCACAGAAGCACTGCCCATGTGGTCTTGCATGGAATTGAACTGTAGGAGGGAGATAGTGTTACAGATACACTTTTTGCCTATATTTGTTCCTAATCACAAGACCTTCCAACATCACATGACTGCACAGCCACCATTAATCTCCACTCTGCACAATCATGGTTAATCTCTGCTGTCTGCACAGCTGATGTCATTTCCACTAGTATCAATGGATATTGCCTCCATCTGAGTTACAAGGACTCATCCCATCATCTCCACCTGTTCCTAGTCACAATGACTATGAACCATGTCATGTACAGTACCAACAGGTACCAAGCTTATACACCCAAGGCTATGTTTGAGAGTCATGATGACTCCTTACATTAATGGACTACGTCCAAGGCTATGTCTATAGGAGTCATCATAACTCATTTACAGTCATTACTACTCACAACAAGTCATACTTTAATATCCAGTGCACCTAATACATGTACATAGATACATACACGACCAAATCCCTGTAGAGTATATATCTGTAAACCTGCAATGCAGCTCCCAAGAACTTCAGTCAAGTTCTTGCTGGAATTCCCTCTCAAAGGTTTCCTCTTATAAGCTCCACTTGTCTCTAAGTCAGTATCAAGTGTAGAGCTTCCCAAGTCTTTCTTAGATCTTGAGGTCACCAACATTCAAAGACACAACAAACAGAACAGCTGCTTAATTCAGACAATGTTAACTCAGCAAGGAACAATACAAGGTAAAAGAAAGCTATATTGGTCTTATTCACTCACTCAAGAATTCCAAAAGTCATATAAGAAGGAAGCCATGGGTCTGATAATTCTTATCTCCAATTTACAAGTATTTTCAGTTCTAATATCATGATAGAATGAATGGAACAAGGATGTGTCATCTGGGACCATCTACCAGCCATTCAAGCCAATTTGCCTCTCCAAGTTGCTACTGTGCCCTGTTTGTCACTCTTGTTTAATGCTG